>DWQX01002093.1:0-23563 GCA_018245475.1 Pharmacophagus antenor
GTATGCACGTTTGTTACATAACAGGGCGATATCGTCGTAAAAACGACAAAGCCCTTCAAATAAATTAAAAAAAAAAATACTTGGATTCCTTTCCCACAAAGTTTGCGCTTCCGAATCCGAAAATCCGAAATATTCCAAAAACAACAAATTTAACATTATTTATAAATATAGCATACCTTTTGTATCGGGTGAAGATCCGCTGGCAACATCACTGATAGAACCTGTTGAAAGACGCGCGGACGGGAGTTGTATTTCTTTAACTGGTACACTTTCTACGGGCGATTCTTTTTTTTCCTCGACTTTCTTCTCTTCTTCCCTCTCTTTTACAATCGGACTCTTCCTAAACGCATCTTCCACGTGCGTGAAGGAGAGAGAACTATTATCAATACAATCGAAGAAATCTGAATTGTCAAAACCGTCCGACTTTTCGTCGGATTTCTTTCTCTCTTTAGGAACTTCTGGAGGTATCGATTCGAATTCATCTTGTGGCGGTTCTGTTATAGTTATTTCACGTAATGCCGCGTACCTATCACTAGTATCTTCTGGCTTAGCTTCCGCACTCCCCTTCTCCCGAGGCGATATACTGCCCGCTTTTTTGTCACTTATTTGCAAATTCTTCATAACAGTCTTTATATCTTCTATTTTTGCGTCGATCTGCGAGGTAGGTTTGGGACTAACAGATTTTCTAAACATGTTGAATGAGTCTATAGTCAATTCGTCTAGTGTTTTCAAAGGGCTTCGAGCAGGCTGTTTTTTAATTTCCTCTAATTCCTGTTCATTATGTAGAAGGTCGTCTATGACAGTTGTTTCTTCTTTGACTTCTGATTCGGATTTGTTTTCGCTATCTATTGGATCCAAAATAGATTTCGCTTTTAATTCCTGTGCTTGAATTTCTCTGAATGCAGCATATCGGTCATAAGTAGGGTTGGCTTTCTTTTCAAAATCGTCAAAATTAGCAACGAATGTTTCATTAGTGTCTGCAGGTGCAAAGTTATCTTCAAATTGCGGCTTGAATTCAGCTGCTATAGAAGTCAGTGACAGTACCGGTTTATCCATTAACGACGCCGGCGGTGGAAGAGTAACCGATAACGGTTTTTCTTTTTCCATTCGTATTGAAGAGTCTACGTGAATATGCTGAAATTGTATTAAAACATATTAAATTTTCATGCCTAAAAATATTTTAAAGCCGTCGCTATGGTAATAATTATATTTTTACTTTACAATTTAGAAATTAAAACATACACCAATTTCATTTCGTGATTTGTAATTATTGTAATTATTAATAAATTTAAATAAATGAAGTTACTGATATTAACATTACGAAAATTTTAAATTCAAAAAGAGTAAATTTTCTTGCTCACCACAAAACATAATATTTACAATATAAAACTTAATACTTGCGTTTAATGCACAATGGGAAATAAGACCGTTATCACTGAAAGCGATTTCTTCCAGACTACCTTTCATGTACCTAGTAAATTTTTTGGCAAATGCTCAATTTTATAATTATAATATTAGTGTAAATATCGATCAACAGATACTTGCCGTTCTATCGTTATCTGCAGCTAAATAAGAGCGCAGGTAATCCGTCAGTTGTGGCAGAGTCATGGAGGAGAGGGTTGTTGCTGGAACTCGTAATCTGAAAATTATAATGTAGTTTCATTAACAACCATCATTTTAACTATGGTATAATGACTGACATATTTTTGTGTGTTCGGTATTTGTACCTATCCATAAAGCAATTAAAAGTTTAGTCAGTGATATTTATCGGTACAACTTTTGCGATTTTAATATTGACACAACACTCTTTCATGATAAAATTACCTGAATTCAATAACCTGATAAAGTAACGAAAACAGTATTTTTTTCCTTCCACCCCTTCTTGTTCTAACGGTTTTTTGCTGGTGATAATTTAAGCAACATGAAGCTATAAATCTTCGGAATGCTGAAATAGAGTATTATGGAGAGGAAGTGCTCCAGCATTAATATACCCACTTTAAATATTATTAATATATTTTATTAGGATATTGAATAGATATTGGTATACCTTGCGGCCAATTCTTCCATGCTGCAGGTAAGGAGTTGGCTGAGCGTGATATCGAAGCGACGAGCGGAAGGCAGCGGCGGTGGTGCCGGCGTTAGGTACTCGTCTTCGCTGCTATTAGTTGCAGCTGACGATAGACGGGGCTTTGTGCTGCGATCAGCCTATGAGACGCATGACACTTTTTAATGATAATAAGCTAGTAGTTGACCTGAACTCCACTCCATAAGATGTGAAAGGATAATATGTCCGTAGATTGTTAAACGTGCTTGCCCAGAATACAGCAATGCTGTTTTAGCAGGAGGTTAACATTAAGAAAAAACACTTCCAACTTCGTTCAGCATTTAAAAAAAATACTATATGAGGGTAAAGGGAAAATTCATATGAAAGCCTTGATAACATACCAGCGGTTCTCTTTTTCTTGCTGGTCTAGGAAGTGGCGGGCCGGGTTCTATCCCTTCTTCTCCTTCTTGCTCATGGTCGTGTGGCGGACGGGGGGGAGGCCGCGACAAGCAAATCTCCCCGATTTTCTTCGGCGGTAGTGGAGGCGGTGGAGACGTGCTTTCAGAATTTAGCCTAGAGCTGGGCTGGGGACGCTGCCTTATCGTGTTCGTGTCTGTTACCTACAAATTAATTTATATCTTATAATCCAACATATGAAGATGAATTTTGAGTAAACTTTTATTTTATTTACAAACCAATCGGAGTTTTAATGGGATATTTAATATGATAACGACATTTTTTGTTCTCCGTAATTCGTTTTCCAACTCCGTTTCCGTTCTATTGCTTGCTCACCTGTCTCTGCAGCCGCGGCGACTTAGGCGCTGGTTCCGGCGGCAGCGTGACTTGCAGTGGCCCGTTGAACACATTCCTCCCGCCATCGAGACTGATATCGGCTTTGTCTAAAGCGAGCTCTTTGCTCAATTTTGCTTTCACCTCGTCCATGCGCAACAGACTCGGCTTCGGAAAGTCGTGCATACTCGTAAACGGATCGTCCTTGAAAGTGTCCGAAAATGGGTCTGTGTTATCAAACGGATCGGTTTCCGCGAACGGGTCCGATGTGAAAAAGCCTCCGGAGTACATGGCCGGTTGGTTCGGCTTCGCGATGGCGACTGTGCCGCCAGAGTGTCGCGTGAGTGACGTCATCGTCGTCGTGCCGTAACTCTCAGTCTTGGCTTCGACCGTCACCGGGACTATATCGGAAATGAGAGAATGCGACGGTACGAGGTCTTTGAGCACTTTCTTTGGCGGATTTTTGAGCTCCTGAAAGAAGAGTTTTTTGTCAACGTAAGGTTTACTCCGGCCGGTGCCGAGAGGATCTAGATCGGTGAATACGTCGTAAGTGATCGTCGTAGTCGACGTCGCGGGCTGGGTGACCTGTAACACAGGTATTCTCATGACAATACTCTACCGTCCCTGCGTTGGACACACTAACGACGCAGCAATACAGGCGGGACATGCTTTCGGGGATGTAAGCTAGAGGCGGGGGCACGTGTCGTTTGCGTTTTTAAATTAAGACATTCATTCACAGTCACTACAACAAGCGCAGATTTCAATCGACGGCTGTAACGAAAAGGAAGAAACAATAATGAGGCACGAAGTGACAGTTGAATGTCAAGGGTTTGCAGTGCACTGAGATAAGCGTTGTACAGACATAATAAGAATTAACATATCATGCGACGAACAAGTAACGTTTGTCAAAAGAATAAATAGATACGCATTAATAATCGGTCTTGCTTATACCACAAGTTTATTGTGGTGTAATGATTACGTAGTGGAATATCTCTTCATGAGTTTCACACATCGTTTCAACAAAGAAAAATTATATATTTTTTAAATTTAAAACGCATTTATTTATTCCAATAAGGTATTCCTTACGCTAAATACACTAGTGCAAAACCTTTAAAATTCAGTTACTTACCGGCGGTTCAGGCAAGTTGTCCACTAACGATGCAGGCTTGGGTTCAAAATCGCCGGCAACTGTGCTAAGGTCGAATGACAGAGCGGAAGGCTTGTTGGGGCTGAACGCTGTCCGCGCGGGGGTACTTCGTCCGCGACTCGAAGCGACCGGTGGTGGGGGTAGAAGACCCTTCTATAACAATTAATTAATATTAAATTTTAAAATCAAAACATTCATAAAATTCTGAATTAACATTTTGTAATACTTAGAATAGTAACTAAGAAGTAATTAATAACTGCAAACGGTTTGGTAGTTTTTTTTTTATTATAATTACGAGTAATTTCGCTCAACTTCAATCAAAATCGGTTTAGCCCAATCTCACAAACTAATTTTACTAATATTTTGCATCAGATCATATATCTCACACAATATACAACTACCTAAACTATTATCCTCGTAATTCATTATAGTATGTTTACTAAAAAGTACACGTAATAATTGATTTTTTGATTTACCTGGGAAGACGCCAGGAAGGAGTCTCCGAAAGGATCCGTAGATGGCGTGAGCCCCTCTACTTGTGTGAGGCCCCTTCTCAAAGAGCATAGCTCTTGTTCAAGATCGACCAGCTCCGCCACTCCACCCTCCGCCCCGCTTTCGGATCCCTTCGCTAATGTACTCGTTTCGCCCGCCGCCGACAAACTCTGTAATAATTTTTTATTTTAAACTATAAGCTCTGAATAGCCTGACGTTAAGCGTGCGCCGTGGACTGCCTACTCCTTAGGAAACAATCTACCATTCATATTAGGACATTTGATTATATAATAAAATGAAAGAAAAAAATAGATCAAATGTAATATTTAACTTAAGGAAACAGAATATCCCTGTTTTGTAATTATACTTATTTATTTATTATGTCATTTCTAAACGGTTCTCTCTCTATGACAATATTCATTCAAGCGAGCGTTTTTTTTTTAAACAATGCAAATTTTTTAGTTAAAATACTTAGATACTGAATAGGGCTAAACAATTCCAAAGTCATTTGTAATCGATTGATAAAATCTTACAAAACTAACGCACAAAGCATGGGTTATAAAATTTAACAAGCAAACACATAGAACATTCTTACCTATTACAGAGAAAGTTTATTTTGTTTTGCTATCAAATGACTACAACATTTTTTACATCATGGTCTGCTTTTTTGTCACGAAAAACATTTATTCATACTGTATTATTAAAAACATATCACGAAAATCAAAAACTTCAATAATGTAACATAAATTTAGCAACTTTAAAATAAAAAAATTTGAACAAATTGTTTTTTTAAAGGTAACTAGATTGCATCGATCGTTATATAAATCTACTTCACAAACTACAAACGTTTTCAGGGTATTATCTCTAATAATTCATAATAATCAATAATATCGGTATTAAGATGACACTGCCTTAAAATAATTAAAATTATGTTTTAAACACGAAAGACTTTCGCCGTCATCCACTTTTTTCATAAAAATTACAAGCGTGAAGAATTATGTATTTATTTATAGAATAAAATAGTAACGAAAATTTGCATTAACTAAACGAAGTCTTATACTTAAAAAAAAACGCTCTTACCTTATCTCTACTAAAAAAAGAAAACTTTGGAGATTGCAGCAAGCGTTTCCTAGACATCGTTAAAACCAAAAATTTTGCACACTATCTTTAAAGATAAATAACCCGCACTCAGCCTCCACTTTAGGTGTATTATGTCTACACATCGATAGCTCGCTGTTTAATGTTATATTGATAGTCATCACTGTTCCGTACAAACAAATTCCTGTAAAACAGTGTCATACTACAGCCGATACTGTGACCCATCTCTACGATTATACAGCCGAACAATTCGCTAACGTCATCATACAACGCTTGGCGCTTGCGTATTAACGTCGCCCTGTTCCATTGCCAGCGGTCAATGTAACTATAAAACGTTTCCAAGTCACCGCAGACTTTGTAAAACAAAATATGATATCATCAGGTAACTCTATACTAAAGGAAATAATGGATCCGTCACTATTATTAACTAGTCTTCGTGTCTACCATTGAGCTATAATGCGCTTTACTACGGAAAACATAGCATATATATTACACTTATATTTTTATTCTTTATATTTTAATTAGAGATATAAAAAAAAACTTCTCCAAAAGATTACTCGAACAGAATTACGTTTTCGCATTAATTCAAAGATTCAATCTTGCCATCAACGATCTGGAATATAATTTTGTAGGAACAAGGTACGCCATATTATACATTATATCTTTTCAGTTCATATCATACACATTAAATAATAAAATGATGAAGAGTAAAAATTATTTGAGATCGCTAATCTCCGAATCTGTTTGAAAGGTCATCTTAATTGTCATGCACGAATATTTTATCATGGGGGTTCTTTTACTATCGACTTTTTTTGAATTTGCAATGAGATAACACTGCAGCATATTCTCTAAACATAACTTATTTAAATCCCTCTGTTTACTGCTTTCCTTGCAACGAAGATCCCAAAATCGACTATGGGTCATATGAGTAGTGGAGTTTGGATAGTCGTGGGGTATTATCGAACACGCTTGATAGCTACCACAATCAATCTGCAGCCTTAATAGCATGGAAGTGTTCCGGCAGTCATATATGTTAGAGCCAGATGTATTCAGGGCCAACACGCTTCATCGTCTAAGGGTTCATTTTCACTTAACATCATGTGAAATCGAGGCCAAGTGTTAGGCCAACAACCGATAAAAAAGTTATAAAAAATATGATAAAGTATGTGGGATTCAGATAGTGTATAAATCGATGAGTTCATTTTCTATAAAAGATATTTAAAAGTGACTACAACTTACCCTAGCTTTTGTCTCAGTAACAGCGCTGGTATGCCGGACTAGGCTGTTGGTGACCGATTTGCCTTCGAGTTGTTGCTTGGCCATCTCCACCTCTTTCTTCTTTAGCTCGAACACCACTTGGAATAGATCACGCATCGCTATAACTACCTGCAAGGGTCAATCGTACTTGTGAGTACGCAACTAAACCAAAAAAATGTGAAGTCGTCAATTTAATTTCTAACACATTTTTCCAACAAATAGTTTTTTTTTTGTTATTTATAAATTGCTCAGAATTTTTTTGAATAACTTAATTTTTTATTGCGTTTGGTTTCTATTATAAAAAATTTTGCTTTCCACTTCTACTTTTGTATGAAAAACACATCACATATTTAATATATTGAACGTTTTTGTTCAAAAGTTAAAGTAGAGAAAAACGAGCATCTTGTAATGCACAGAGGAGAGTCAAAGGACTGCGATGTACCAAAAAAAATTAAGTCAACCAGCCCTGGGACTCCGGATATTCAGTGCCATAAATTCAAAAGTGAGATAAAGGAATCATAAGATCGCGACGGCTTAAAAAAATTAATGTTAAAATTAAACTGATTCTGATATTAGATAATCCTTTGATCAAATAAATATTATACAATATCCACAACAGACACAATGAACGTGTTAATAATCATGTTGGATAACCCAACTTTCCGAATTGCAGCTAGGAACGTTCCCGACTAACTTCGCTTCCCTTCTAACAAAAAAAAAAACTATATAAAAATCTTTATTATGTCAAACAGAAATACGGTTCCCGGACAAACAGATTAACGAGTTAAACTTATAACATGCCCATACTTAGGTTGGAGGTGAACAAACTTACTTGACTCGCTGCTTTGTCAGTCTTAATGCCGAAGAATCGGTGCCCAGTGTCTGGGGAGCCGAAGATATACCCGAAGGCCCTAGAGTCAGTCATATCTTGCGCGATGAATGAAATTTTATGCACCGGATGGTGGTACAGCGAGTCCTGAAAAGATGGTTACGCTGTACTCCACAAAACCATATCAGGCACATTACATAACAACTCAATGTATTAAAGCATTAAATTTTTATTAAGTTATATAACATATATATTATATAAGTTACATTAATTATAGTTTTATTAAGTTAATATTCTAATTCAGTCCTTCAGTGCATTGTATGTTCTCTATACCATATACTCAGTATTCAGTTAAAGTATCACAGTTGCAGGATCTCTCTCCTTCGTTTCTAAGTACTGAAGTCCTAATTAATAAGGTTTTACCCAATTAAAAACCACTACTTCTTACATCAGGTGATATCGAGGTCAAGTGTTAGCCCATAATCGATAAAAGGAAACTGTTACAACTACACCAATGTTATTTTATAAATCAGTAATCGCCAACATTTTGATGTGCTTAACCTGTAAATTCATTTAAATTCCGCCGATCACTAATTGGACTTTGTAAGTGTAAAACATAATTATTTAAAAAAATGTAGTCAAAGAATGCAAAAGGTGTATCTAGAAAGTTTTTATAACTTTTCACGTATTGTTATGAATTTAATTGTTTATAACTTGAAGTAATGAGTGAGTATATTTTATATTTTTTTTGCAAACCAGCGAAATTTTCCCGCGAACCACCATTGTTACCTAGCGTATTATTCTTCGGTTCTTTCTTCTTTACTTCCTTCCGTTTTCTTCTTCTTTACTCTTTTAACATTAAGACACTGTGACCATCGTTAACAAATTAATCATTTACCATCTAGTGAGATTGCAGCAAAACGTATTAAACTAGAAATTTCAAAAATTCTGTAACCGGAACACTTCTACCGTAAAAGGAATAACATTGCATCTCCTCATATCCTTTTTTTTTGGGCGAGAGGAAATCCTTTTGGGTGCTAGCCACCCGTGGCCAGGACCGTCAGCTACGCACAGACAGTGTGTGCAGCCGGTGTATGAGGCGCCAGCCCACTATAACATAGGGGTTATGTTCCATCGACGTCGCTTTGGCCGGGGGCGGTATCTGCTGTAGCATGGCCCGCGCCCTGGCGGCGGATCGGGCCGCCCTGATAGCGGCCCTCGTCGAAAAATTTGTATGCCAACATCACGCGGTGTTCCTAGGCGGTCACCTATCCAAGTACTGACCGCGCCCGATGTTGCTTAACTTCGGTGATCGGACGAAAACCGGTGTATTCAACGTGGTATAGACGTCGGCGATCTTCTCATATCCTAAGTTGACTGCTAGGGAATGCAGTAAGTCCTACTGTACCTTTATTGGGAGTTTACAACTCTTGAAAATAAAAGAAATTAGAATGTATGATTAACGAACATCTCTCTACATATGCTTTGACAATACAAGTCTGTAATCAAAGGGAACAAAGCAATGTATTCATTTTCCTTTTTCCTCGAAGCGGGAACTCGGGGTTAATCGGGATCGTTTATCGGTAACAATTATTTGGTTCAGTGTGAATGAACGTAACATATAAAAGAGCTTTACACGGAAGAATACATAATTTTATGATCTGTACCACAACTGCCAACGTGTACGTATGTTAAAGCACTTATATTTATGTACATGTGTGTACTAGAAAACACGTGTTTGCGATAGAAATTATCGATGTGAATTGATGGGGATCACTAAAAAGCGCGGTAGTTAAATGTCACTGTATAGCATGCAAAGGTTTAATATATATAAAAAAAAATGCGAAGAAAACAATATACATTTAATATAATTTAGTTCAATTAAGTAGGCCTTACGCTTAAGATATTGTGTATTAAATCATTTAAATTAATATTTTTTCTGAATTATGCTACCATGGTGGAAAAATGGACCCATTAGAGAGAGAATACTTTTTTTTATATAACGTCGCATAATTTTACTTACGCACTAGTAAAAATAACAAATCAATATTTTGAAGTCATCGCTATGAGTGACTATAAATAG
The DNA here is from genome assembly GCA_018245475.1 of Pharmacophagus antenor. Lineage (NCBI taxonomy): Eukaryota > Metazoa > Arthropoda > Insecta > Lepidoptera > Papilionidae > Pharmacophagus > Pharmacophagus antenor. The sequence goes on from DWQX01002093.1 coordinate 9,740, forward strand.
AAGTTGCATATGTACTTGAGACAGTGGCATAGTTGTGATGAACTTAAAACAGAATGTGAATAATCTCAGCGTGCACACTAAATTCTATTCTGTTTACAAAGTTCGCGACGGGATTTACCACTAGTGGAACATTCTTGCCTCTCTTAAGAGACGGAATGAGCCACCGAATACGAATGGTACACGGAAATTATTGTAAATAACCAATTTATTTACATATTTATTAGCATAAGAGGACTTTTAGGATTTAATAGGTTGGGGCAGAAGTATTTTCGCATATAGTATGTATGAACTTGTAATTAAATCTCTTTGGCTATACCATTTGTATCTGGCTGGTTTTGGTATCATTAAAAAGTTTTAATTTTAAAGAAGATAACTCCAAATTTAAATTACAAAATGTGTGATTTTTATTTGTTAATTGTTAAAATGAGTGAATCTAATGAAGGAATTCGATAAATTTTAAATTTTTTTTTAAAAAAAGTTAAAAATGCAACACAAGCCGCGAAAAAAAATTGTGATGTTTATGGGTCTAATGTTGTATCTGTGAGAGTAGCGCAAATTTGGTTTAAGTGTTTTCAATCCGGATATTTTGATTTAAAAGATGCACGTCGCTCTGGTCGTCCTGTTACGGACAAAATTGATGCCATTTTTGAAAAAGTGGAGCAAGATCGACAAATTAGTAGTTACGATGTAGCTGGAGAACTGGGAATTGACCACAAAACGGTTTTGGCGCATTTGAAAAAAGCTGGGTACACAAAAAAGCTCGATATTTGTCACTTATCGCAGTTTTTTGATCAGAAGCCCCAAAATTTTTATAACAATAGGATTACGTCCCTACCTACAATATGGCAAAAAATTATCCAACAAAATGGCACCTACATACTTCACTCAAATGTAAATAAACTTAGAAAATAAACCTTTTGATTTTTTATATAAAATGCGAAGAAACTTTTTCCCCAACCTAATATATGGACTATGTAAATGTGTCAACAGCTACATATTACCACGGGCAGCGCAGCTCGCCCGAAGGATACGAGCACGCGAAACGAGCCCGCAACACGGTGCAAACAGTGAAGTCAAGCCCCGTCGCGTATTAAGCGGTTCGTATAATTTTGATAGATGAGCTTTAGTTTTGAGAATGTTTTTAAAGTCAGGTAGCGTAATTACGTTCCTTATTATCAGATAAACGAATGTCTTCAAGCAAACTTTCATAATCTTAGATCAAACCTTTATTAAGTGCGAATTTTCAAATACATAAAACGTACCCCAGTTTTATCATCCCGCAAACGGAGCCCGTCTATTGCAACGTGAACCTGTATCCGTTGCTTGTGCTCGCCGGCCGCACGTATTGCCATCTTCAGGTCGGCGAGCGCCTCCTGGCACATCCTGTCCCCACGGGCTTCCGGCACTTCCAACACGCCAATCAGCTTTGCACGAAACGACACGCCCTCGCCTAGAAAGCGGCCCGGCTCGTTCTTGTCTGCGACAAAAGCATTACATCAATACTAGTCTCTTCACTCTTCATACTTAAAATGTAATCTAAGGAAAATAGTTGATCGCTTTGATAAAAATAAAATAAATATTTATTCCTAATAGGAAAATTAAAACAATAAGCAAACTTTTTTTAGATTTCAAATAGGTAATTGTTGATTCAAACAACATAATATAATTAATTTTTTTTTAAGTCGCATACAAATTCCGAAATGTTAATTTAATAAAGATTTCCTTCAGGAAAATAAGAAGACAAAGAGATATGTAAATTGCTCTTGTCGACGGGAAGCGATAATAATGTTTGTTTTATAATGAAGTTGAATAAACCATACACCCGTAAAATATATTGCTAGTAAAAATACAAAAATCAGTACGGCATAATATACAAAAAAAAAGTGCGTAAATAAACAAGCATTCTTAAATTAGAAGCAGTGAAATAAGCCAAACACGAATGTGAGGTTTTATTAATGACACTGTACCTTTGCTCAAGAGGCATTTAGATTCCGCTTTTTTGGGTGTCATGAGATTTTTTTTAATATATTTTTTTTTGTAGAGATGGCTAATGTAACGGTGGGATGGAGTGCGAAACAAAAGTGAACACAGTTTGTCCTATTTTGGTCCCTGTTTACGGTTCATCATTGCCCGTTTAATTGAATATCCTGTTTTTAAATTTAGTATCTCCTGAGCGCGGGAACGATCTAGTATGTGTTAGATAGTATTGTGACCTATTGTTTACGGACTGCTGGGAGGAAGGAAAATGGGGCTACTGTCGAATATTTATTTTATCGATACAAGCTTGACACGTCGAGAACCATTTGTTCGTTACATTAACGAACCTTAAAATAAATTAAAAAACGGAAGAACAAAATTACAATGCACTCTATACATAGTAGTAGTAAATTATAGTACATTAAACAGTAGTTAAAATACCTTTTTTTTTAATACAAAAAGTAGAACAGTTAGATATTTATTACATATTAATATGATGAGTACTAGTATTATATAACTGTTAAATTTATTTCTAGCGAATTTAGATTTCTAAGTTGAAAATATGTCAAGTTGATAACAGTTGTGATAAAGAAAGTTTAAATAAGATTTTATCATTTTGTCGCTAGTATTAGTTTAAATTACATTGTCATAATTAACGGGCATGTGATTCTATGGCGCTGCAATATTCACATTCGGTATGGATTAAAACAATAATACAAAGTTCATCGACCGTCGTGATGAGCAAAATGGGATCATGGAGATAAAGTTAAATCACACAATAAAGGCAATAAACAACTCCTACGTTCATATTTTCGAGCTCTTTGTACACTTGTTATATATTTAAACAATTTGTATAAGAAGTTGTTACTACGCTACAATGTGAAACGTTTTATGAAATGTACATAGAAGCGTCAGAGGCACTACGTGAACGCGATGTACTCACCGAACTGCCGCAATAGATGCTGGAAATGACACACCTGCATTATTCGCTGTACAAACCGAATTATTAACTTGCCCCGACGCACCGCCGCGCGCCTGCCACGCGTCCACAACACACCCTCTGTCCAAAACACCAGGGTTCACTAATTATGATGAGACTAGCACGGGGACTAACTCGCACGGGTGACAGCTTGACATGAGTTTGTTCAATGTCATAGCCGATCCATGCAGTATACAACAGAAATATATATGCAAAATATACACAAAATTATAATCCAAAAGCATAGGATGCGTTAACGTGATTTTAATTTACATGTAGCACTATCTAAAAACACCGCATGACCGCAGTAAATATGAAAATCATAAACAGAAAGAAAAAATAATAATAATAATATAACGTTAAGTGAAAAAAGCGCATCCGGCTGATAACGATAGAGACTCACATTTGCATGGGCTGGTTTTCTTGCGGAGGGTTTGCATTGGAAAGTCAGTTGGTAACTTGTGATTGAACATCTGTTACGCGACGCCTTATTGATGCGTCGATATCACTGAAATATAAAACACGAGCGTACACTGCACTCGGCCATGGATCTGCACATTACAGGCGCTCTCACCTAGAAAGTCACAGTGGGCCATTCGATCTCGAGCTACGACATTTATTGATTTTCGCAGCACTGTTTTACCCGCCCTTAAAATGTTCCGCCGCGACTCGATATCTTACATTTCCTTTTCTTGAAACATTTTAACGATTGAATTGTATAAGAACGCTAAATAACTAGTAATTTCTTACGCATTACATTAACACTACGGTTCGGTACAGAAGGTTCCCGGCCGCGCGGCTGGTCGCACATGGGAAGAGCATCCACGCACACGAGCGCGCGCAACGCCCCGTCTGCGTGAGGGGTGCGCGCACACAAGCGCAGCTCACAAACCCTTAATCAATATTCGCCCCCGATATCCAGTTTATGCGATTTTTTATGGAAAACGCAATTAAACTTCGTCTTTTAGGTTTCATTTTGGTATTACGTTTATACAACATTTTAATGGTGTACCAATACATGTATGTATGACCATGAATATCTTGCGTAACGAGATGAACAGTACATGACACACGTAGTTCAGCCTGTGTACAATTATATTAGATATTTATTAGTTTTGGTGCCAAAAAAAACAATGACTTGATCTTACAAATCAAAATAATACTTATTTTGTTATGTAATGATACCATATCTAAAATAAGAGTAACTGAAGTTAGTCTTTATAACATCAATTATCTACCAGTGGAAATTTCGTCAATATTAGTTCAATAGTTTTAGAGATTATTTAGAACAGACAGAAAAAAAATTCAAAGATTTATTGCTGTACACACCAATGTATTAAATAATGTTTCATATGTGCAAAGTAAAATACTGTTATTAAGGCATTACATACAGCAAAACAATAAAGTTTTTTTTTAATCATATTAATGTTATTTGCCAGTAAAGGTTAGGTTTGAAGTGTTTGAGGTTTGGTTTACCTTCTCATGCATTACTGAATTTTTATTTCATCTAATGTCACTGCCGCTGGACAGGCATGACTGCCTTAAATCTTTAAAGAGTAAATACTGGACCAAAAATAATTGAAGATTTTAATTTTTTTTGCATAGATAAGAAATGACAAAATATGTAAATGAAAAGTAAAGGTTCAAGTATTAATTTATTGGACCTCAAGTGTATCTTAATATTATAATGAAAAGATGTATATATTTAAAAATTTTTGCAACAAACAATATGCCAGCTAAATACAGATGTTACATGTCAGAAATTTTATAACTTTTTTATCAATAACAATTCACAAATATAAAATATAGGAAATTATTTTTTTTTAATACTAAATTCATATTGGTCTGTGTGTTATTAAACAACTTAAAATTATTGGATGTTTCAAAATTTTTAAAATAAAAGTTTTTAAAAATGTATATATTCCAGCTTGTAATTAATTAATTTCAGAATTAATAGCACATTAAATGCTTTCTAATGTTACACATTCCCAAGTTTATTAGGAAGACACAACATTTAATTTATTAGTCTTTTTTCAAATGTAATGAATATCACATGCGACATCTTATCAAATTAAGTCATGAAAAAGATAAATGTATATTGTGTATTCCCTTCCTATATTAGAGTTCTATTTTTAAATGTGTAGTGTTATTAAATAAATTTAATGAAGTTAAGCAAATCATGCGGGATTGATAATTATGATAAATTTTAAATTAAATATCTCAAAAAAATATTTATGACAATCATCAAAGGGAGCCAAAATAATGTTTATGAACGTTAATGTCCTTAAGACAATGAATAATTAAAATTATTTTTGTAAGTAAATAATAACATACAATTATCACTCCCTTTTTATGTACACTGAACGGCCAAAATAAAGTAAGTGTAGAATTATTTAAATATTTTACGAAACAGAAACCTTTACATCAGTATTTAGTACATTAAAAAGGATATTATTTACAATTAAGTGTCTCTTTTATACAACAATTACAACAATAACTGATAACTTTCAATAAAATAAACAAAAGAAAAGGCAATAATCTTTATGCATAAATAATACTAACCATGAACTTTTTACCACAATTTAAATTTAACAGCCGATTATTTATTCTGGATTTAACTGTATGTATGACACACCCTGTTTTTAATACATACCTTTTTTAATGTTCATAACAATTATTTTGTAAATTTTTATTTATGAATTGTCTTGCTGATTGTGTTACAAAGCACTTCATTAGTTCAACACTTAAGGAAATGATAATTGTAAAAGTTTTTAAAAAATATATATTTTTGCACACTTAAATATAAAGACGCGCATATCTATGTGCGGCACCCTGATAAATATTGTTAAGTTAAAATTAAAAAAAAAATCTAATGAATCGTATGTAGAAGCTCATATAAATAATTTGATATATGTCAGATAAAGTTAGTGCTACAGCGGTCTCATTGTCAATGTCATCTTACTGTGTCAAATAAGTATATTAAGATAATAACAATATTATATGTTATATAATTTAAATGCTAATTTAATAACAAAATATCGTAGTAAATATGCTACTATACAAAAAACAGAAAACGAAACTGTTGTTATGAAACGATTAAATATACAAAAAGAATATTTCTAACTCACTTTGCTTGCTAAGAAGATAGGCATTATAGGAAATAATATTTTTTTTATCAAAAATTATTACTCTCTCAATTGTACCTATTCCGTTAGTAGGGACCATATTCAGAGGTTCCATGAAATTTACCTAAATAAGCCAAAAGTTACCAAAGTATAATTTTATCTTTTCACGACTTATAAAGGCTATAATCAAAATTATTTCAAAATGAAAAATATTTTGCAATATAACCACAGTCATTTTCTTTTTCTTACATCGAAAAGTTAATTGTCATGTCATCGTGATCATCAATCGTAAGACAGCATGGTCTTAGAACCTTTGCCTGTTCCCTTGAAAGGGGCGAGCAAAAAGAAATAATTGTAGATCGTGAATTTGATCTTAGTTCTGTGGCGAAATTGTTATACTGCTAAAATAATAATTTCATATTCTTAAACATAGAAAATATTTAAAATGAGTGTACTTTGTAAAAGTGAAAAATACTCTGTTCTAGATCATCAAGATTATATTTCAAAAATTTATAAGAAAGTATTAATAACACCTAATGAGTTTCAGTCTTTTATAATCACAAAGTCAATTTTTTCAATTTTTAATGATATTATGACTGTTATAAAAACAAACAATTACAAAAAGCGAAAGAAAGATACAGATATTATTCATCACGAGGTCAGAAAGAATATTTCTGTGTTAATAATTAAATCTCAAGGTATTTATTTATAATTACATTTCAAGGCTTCTGCAGTGCAGTTAATGTTTCAAAAGCTGATACAAGAAATATCTGCGGAAATAATAGAACGGATAAGACTTAATAATATTTTGTTAAATTCCGTATCGGTAAGAAATAAAGCAAAAGATTTTTATGAATCTACAATTTTTGAATATCGTGGTTTAAAAGGAGGAAATAATGCTGATTTTTCAGTAAAATGTAAAATTCATGATGAGACTTTTCTCATTCCTTATAATTCTAGGTAAGCAAAAAGCAGTATAATGAAAAAATAGCAAATTGTGAATTAAAGTTTGACTATTTGTATAAATTAATAATGATGGTGCACTGTTAAATAATATCTATTTTAAGAAGTTTATTTACTTGATGTATATACATTGACCTCCCAAACAATTGATGAATGTAATACAACTTCGTCAACCTCATAATTTTTTTTTTATTTCTGGATTAATAGGTTTGTCTCTTGTTCTATAATCATATATTTACTAGAAAAAATACTCATTATCTTAAGAACCTTGGAATATGATGCTGTCTGTTTACTTTTATATCAAATTATTAATTAGAAAGTAATAGAATGCTGTAATGGTTGTTATTAATGGGTACTTCTGCCCTACCTACATTGCTAATATGTATTTTAATGAATATTTATCAATTGTAACCAAAGTCATGTAACTCTCCAAATTTGTATTTATTATTCTTAAAGATTCTTTTGTGCTGATGTTATGCAATTCTGTCAAAAGTTTGATGAAAGAAAATTTGACATTATTATTGTTGATCCTCCTTGGTGGAACAAATACATTAGGAGGTTGAAAGGTGAAAACTCAAAATTAAGGTATGCATGAAAAATAATTTAACTGAATTTAATTGCCCAATTTTCTTGCAATGTTCAATGATGTCAGTTGTTTGCAGGCATTAACAGTATCATCATAGAGTGAGCCAAATGGGTTACCTAACTAATAATTTTGACCAATATTCTAAGTGTAAATTATAAGAATTTATAAAGTAATTCAGTAAGTTCTTGAGATAAATGTATGATGTTTATTCAATCCCCTGAAAATCTACCAAAAAATAAAGAGGCCAAAACATAATGAACCTAAATATTAATTATGTACCTAATGCTGAACAAAACTGCTTGCTAAGTTAAATACTTTTAAAATGTTCAATCTAGATATAATAGTCATTAGAAACTAACTATTATAACAATAATGATAAATATGTATATAATAATAATAAAGAAAATATTAATGCATTGAATGTGACACTGTTTGTTATAATTCTCATAGTGATCTTCACAAACATTGCAGTTATTCCATGATGTATAATGAAGACATCGCATCAATACCTGTTAAAAATCTTATTGCTGATAACTGCCTTATTGCAGTGTGGTGTACAAACTCACCAAGTAATATTGCTGCAGTAAGAGACTTAATATTCCCGAAATGGGGAGTGGAATATGTGGTAACGTGGTACTGGCTCAAAGTAAATAGTGATTTTAAACCGCTTTGCAAGTTTGCATCTGGCTGTAAGAAACAGCCTTATGAGAGAATAATTCTGGGAAAAGTTGGTAATGTAAAAAGTATTCCAAAAGAACACTTGATTGTAAGTGTTCCTAGTGCTTTACATTCTCATAAGATACCTTTATTAGGTTAGTATAATTAGAACTAATATTTATTTTTACTATAGGCTAACACACAATAAATTTTTCATTCAAATTACATTAATTTACATTTTGTAGGTGTGTCCACATGTCACTTAATATTTACAGACAGAAACACACCAAATAAAATTTTATATGTCATAGTAAATTATTTGTTTGTGTAAAAAATTTTATGTGAAAAATTTTTAATTTTCTGTTATTTCAGAAGTTTTGAAACCTTTTGTGGACTCTGAGAATCCAAAAATATTAGAGCTGTTTGCAAGATATTTATTGCCTAATACAACAAGTGTAGGCTATGAACCGTTAAAGTGGCAACATATGTCACTGTATGAAGTTGTCATCGAAGAAAAAACATCTCAACCATGTGTTGATGAACCCAATTGCAAATGATCATTTTTTAAATGACGCAATTATTCAATTAATTTTAAGGATACAACTGCATTTAATGTTTAGATTAATTAAATTTTACAGTCACGATTTAGCATATTATGTAGAACCTGTCTCTTGGACTGTGTTAAAAATCTTGAAGTACTATTTACGATTATTGTAAAAGTTCTTAAATTAAAAAAAATAAAACGTAGTCATAAATAAATGGATTATTATTAAATTTAAATTTAACTTTTTCCATTAACAATAATAACATTAGACTTTAAGTTCTTTTTTGCATATCCATCGGGATTCATAGTCTGCCATCTCCAAAAATCAGTACCTGAAATATAGTTATAATATATTCTATATACATTAATTAAAAAACACAAGTAAATTGTTAATTTTGTTTAATATAATTAATGTTTATTTATTAAAAATTATTATAACTTACATCAGTAATAGATGTTATTAATCGTTTCGTTACTACGGGCAACTATAATCGATTTTCATAAAATGTAATTGCATAAAATTTATAAATATTTTAATTTAGTGACGTTTTTTTATCTAGTATTAAACACCGTGTAACCAAATTTAGTTGCAGTGAAGTATTAACGCAGGTACTGACGATTTTGCTCTAGCATCATATACAGTTTTGGCGATGCTGTACATTCAGGCGAAATACCGCGGAGAAACCGCCCGCAGTGAAAGGGCTACACCTAACACTAACAGATCATTCTAAAAGATCGTTGTTTAACTACTAATAATTGATTATTATTTATTTGTTCCATTTTAACTGCCTTCGTGTCGCTGTGGTTTACCCGCTTGCCTTGTAAGGAGGTGGTCCCGCGATGGATTACTGATCCACTAGAGTAGTGGAGTGTGGCTTGTGGTGGTAGGGTTTTTCGATTTCGCCAGGTTAGCTACCACTCTCAATGTCCATCTATCGTTACAATACCATTGCTGTGTTCCGGTAGTCAGACATGTGAGAGCCTGGTATATTCTAGGGGGACACACTTCACCATCTATGGCCTCATTGTTACTTAGCATCAAGAGAATTTGAAATAAAGTGTTGGCTCATAACCCATTAAAAATATTATGATTGTCAGATTTAAAGTAAATAATTCCAATTTTTCTATAGGGCAATATTACTTACACATCTCCTCGATCGTGTATTTAGTTGTCCATCCGAGCTCTTCCTTCGCCAGTGTAGCGTCCGCCCACATGGCGGTGATGTCGCCAAGGCGCCGTGACTCGTATTTCAGTGGTATCTTGGTTTTAGTAACCCGTTCGAATACGTCCACCAACTCTTTCACAGAGACACCTTTGCCGGTCCCCAAATTGTATACCTTTAATGAAAAAATTTGTTATTCTCTTATTGTTTGGTTTACTATCCGTCAAAATGTTATTTTGATTTAATAATGTAAGATTTATTATACTTGGTTACTAGGTCTGTTTTCATAACATATTGATATCGCATCTTTTGAATTGATTAAAATTATCGTTATAAATACCTTTTATACTTGGTAATCAAGTTTAGATGTCATTTGCAAATTACAACCTATCTATACATTGTTATTTCATGAACACGTCATGAAGTTGGACAAACTCATTTGGGCTATAACAAATTTTAGCGATGTAGTGACGTGCCTAAAGAAGGGCAAATAATAATACATGTCGTTATTGTTAGTGATATTTATCACTCGTGCTTTCGTCGTGTATATAAACTAATAAATTGAATACCATTTATGCTTATAGTGTGACAGATGTTCAGTTCCCGAGCACTCTCTGAAGCCACATCTGTTCGTTAACTTTTAAATTTCTTGGTATTCTATAAATGAAGATCATTCTGAAACTGTAATATCCTATATAATTGAAAAATTTACCAGTTAAGTATTTTTAACGACTATATCTGTCATTGTTAAACTACTAGAATCCATGAACAAAGATATTTTTGAACAGTATTGATACTATTAACATTGTATAAAGGATATTACAAAAAGTTACACGATTTAAATTTCATTTTAGTGAATTACAAAAACGTTTGGTCAAATAAATTATCATGATGCAGTGAACTGGCTAAAGGCTACACAATGCAACGATAATTTTCAAGAGCACACCTTTAGACCAACTTGATTATCATTCAATAGCTTCAGCGCTGCGACGTGACCGCTAGCTAAATCCATCACATGTACGTAATCTCGGATACCTGTAATTTTGTTTTGTTTATGATTTATGACTAGTATTCACGCCATACCGCCTTATTGTCACTTAACATCAGTTGAAATCGAACCTGATGTTAAGTGACAATGAGGACGTAGATGGTGAAGCGTGTTCGCCCAGAATACACCTGACTCTCACATGTATGATTGCCAGAACACAGCATTTTTGTTACAGCAGCAGAATGATGTTGACAGTGGCGACTGATCAGGCGGGTAAATATTATAATACTATCTATATTCAGATAATAAATTATCATTTTATTAATATTTGGTACAACTGCGCACTGCTCTCTGCTTGCTTTGCAACACTACAGGTTGCGTATCGTATATAGTATTTAGTTTAGACGGCTGTACCGAAGGCTGTTCTCCCAAGGGGATATGTTACATAAGTGGTAAAACCACGCGATATTCTAGATAGCCAAATTACATTTTGTATGCGTTATACTGTAGAAATGTTATAGCAAAATTTCTTTTATGCGTTAATTAATTTTTTTTTTTGCGAAGCATACTGTATTCGCAATCTTGAAAGTACATATTAAAATACAATGTATTTTTTAAACGAAGAGTTGAAAATGCAATCTTTTGGTACTGCAGATCTCTAGAAGCAAGATGAAATTATAAATCTAATAAATCAGCATTCATATTTTACACGTGTATAAATGTGAAAGAAGTGGTTTTGAAGATATAAGGAAGGTTACTTACCAGTACCGTCAGGAGTGTCATAATCGTTACCAAAGACGGTAAGCACTGGTTTTTTGCCTAAAGCCACTTGGGCCATGAATGGCATGAGATTTGTGAACTCCTTCGTAGGATCCTCGCCGATGAGTCCCGATGGATGCGCACCGACTGGGTTGAAGTAGCGCAGTGATATTATGTTCCATTTCTATAAGTAAAAAAACAATTACTATGTGTAACGTTATCATCGCTAAAAACATGCCATTAAGCCTGCTGTGGGAGAACTAATTAACAAAAAAGACGAATTCATTTTTTTAACAAGATTATTTATAAATTAAATGCTACATTTAATACTAGATATAATTTGATAAACTAATAATACAAAGTATTTATATGTGATGAGTAGAATGCATTAAGACTTTTTAGCATATAAATTGCAGAATTATATATGGAAATGTATGTAATGATCGTAAATATTAGGGAGTGTACATTTAAATTATAAGTAAAGATTCGTTAAAAAATTTTGGCATGGAAAGGTAACATCCTTGAACTTATAAAATTATCGACGGAACCGGTATTCAATTGTCTTATTTGATCCAATTGTCTTAAATACTTCTTTCTTAATACGATAGTTAGTTTTTAAAATTTAAAAAAATAATAATATGTCCACAGACACGTAAACACAGTATAGTAAAATATAAGAACTATTTTTATTATTTCGTATAAAACCTGTAGATAAACCTGACTATAAATAATACTAATCGATTTGTGAATAATTAGTTTTTCGTCATTTTATTAGTAATTAATCTATAGATCTTTTAGAAATACTTAAATCTTACATAACTACAGATCTTTAATGAATGTATTGCAAATGTGTACCAATTCCTGAATACATTAAGCGTTGTAGGATTATCGGTAACATATCCAATATTCAATAAAACAGCTCAGTGTCTAACCCATAACATTTCCTGAAGATGCCATGTGTAGTGGTATAACCCGTTGAGATTGTATTCTGGTCGTAGTATTTGCGATTAAACAAAGCGGAACTGAGCAAATAAATTTTTTGCTTTATTGGGTCATAAAGTTCCGCAAAACAACGCTTGAATGAATAAATTATATATCCAATATTGCCAACAAGATATATTTAAACACTAGAAATAACAAAAAAATTTCACGTATATTTGATATCGTAGTTTACCTCTATTAAAAACCGCTTCTGGCCGAGTGACAATTATATCATTGTTATCAGTAGATTGCTAAGGTTGAAAATATCTATTCGATGGTTAATGTTTATCAACAATAGAACGATTCTTGCACAAACATATTGAGAAATTTACATCCTCTATAGCTAACGTTGGAGTTCTGATAAATTCCTCGGTCGTTCCGCTAATTATAAGATGAAATACATATCAATAAGACTGAATCTCCAGTTTTAAAGTTTGTTCTTAAATTCTATTATACTTGAATAATCACATTTTGTAATCAAATATAAACATATTATACATTAATTAATGTATGTTTGGAAAAATAATTAGAATACAAATAAAAAATGCACAAAACCTTTTTTTATTTCATACATAACATAGAACTGTCATCTTAAAACTACATACCTTTTCAGCCATACTAAGATCCTTGAGCATCTCTTCTATAAAATACTTCGTTCTGCCGTAGACGTTAGTGATTTTTCCAGTGGGATGAGTTTCGGTGATGGGGAGATTCTTTGGCTCGCCATAAACGGTGCATGAAGATGAAAACACCATTTGGTAGCAATCGTGAGACCTCATTACCTACAAATAGTCAAAACTAATTTTTACTTTAAAACAATAGACTAATAATTTAATATCTAAATTTAATTAGTGTCAGACTTGAAATCTAGCGCCCTCCCGTTATAAGGTTTATATTTCGAATTATAATTTATAAAATTCACATATAGTCGCTTATATTAACGAATAAACCATTTGATAAAGTTTAAAATACTGTTCCTCATGAAAATACGACTTAAATGTTGATCGACCCTACCTTTTAAGATCACTGCTGCTGCTGCTGGGTTCGGTGAAGTTTGCGCTGTTAGTCTTTTTGACGACTATTACAGCTTCATCGAAACTGG
>DWQX01002094.1:0-23541 GCA_018245475.1 Pharmacophagus antenor
AGCTAATGAAGTCTCCGATGATAACGGTGCATTTTAATAACGACAATAATATTAGATCCACAAATTTACCGGTGGGTGAAGTTTGGTTATTGCTTTCTCTCAGTATTGGAGAAATAAATACGACCATTAAGCAATAAACCGTGGCTGAGTGGAACAATAAAAACGCAAATATCGATTTTATTTTGCTAGGCTCGGCGCGGGGATGGCGTTATTGTTCAAACTAAAGCGGGATGCCATGCGTTCTTAACGAGCTTTTGAAGGGTGAAATAGAGAATAGCAGCTCCTTTTTTAAATTATTATATAGTGAATGTTGTTACATTACAATAAAAAAAACTATATTATCCATTTTTAATATTTTCAACAACTTAAAATATACACCGAAAAGAAAACGCATTGTTGTACTTTAACTAATATTAATCTTTATAACTATAAAGATTTCAATAAGTGTTTTAACCCTTTGCGGACGAGAGACGACTCATTGTCGTCTCCGTGTTACGCGCGGTAAAACGACTGGCGATTGTGAGGTATAACTTTTGTAATAATATTGCCATTATATAACCATTATTGAAGTCATGAAGATGTATATATAGATAAAGAATCAAAGATTAATGTTTCTACAGGATCATTTATAAGTAAAGTCATTTTATGGTATGAGGTATATCAATCAACATCAAAGTCGTCGTCCGCAAAGGGTTCAATGTTAGATATCAATACTAAAACTCACTAGAAATGTGTATTAATAAGCACATATTTCAAACATATAATTAACTATATACAAATTATGATTAATAGAATTCGCAAAAACGTCAATAAGCTATTGTTCTCGTCACCGTTTAAGGCAGCGCACCCACTGGCGTGGGCTAAGGACGCCATTGACTTGGTGATTAATTGAATAACCTACCGAAACTACAAAGATTTTATCCAACCATGAGTCAGGTACAACGGATACATTTGTGAAACCGTGTCCCACATTTCGTGAGAGTTCATATGCTTCTGAATATAATAAACCGGTCGTTATGGCCCGTTCTGACCTTACGTCTTCGTGACGGCAAAGTTGTTAGTGCGCCATGGTGGTGCACGCGAAGGCACGACGCGATCTAGTGAAATATTACCGCTTAACCAACGAAAATGTGACCTACATAATGGACACAATCAATCCTATGAATACATATATACACCAGTCGTTACTTTACAAACAATCTAAAATAACCTTTGAAATGCACACAAATAAAAAGAAATGCAATAATAATTGCCATTCATATAAACAAACGCAGCATTCGCTTATTAAATTATTCGGACCTATGTAAAAGGAACTGTATTAGGTTCAATTACGAAGAGAACGGCAATTCCACCAAATTGTGGGCAATAATATACCAACGTTTTTACTGTGTTGACACTTTTCGATACACCAACGCGATTGCCAGCCATAACGCACCAAAATGATAACATGATTCGATGCGTCGCGTAGTAGGATGTAGGCAATTAGAAAAAAATCATGCTAACGCAAAATTTTGAGTAGAACAATATTACATTATTTGTAAGCTATTGTTATATACAAATGTAAATAATTTTTAAGTAAAAGAGTTAAATACTACAACAACAACTAACAAGAAGAGACTATAACTACCACTAAAAATATTTATAGAAGTTTATTTTTGTGCACCGCCTTTATACAGCACTTCCTCTCTTAATTTATAAATTGTTAACCAAATAATTAACAATCTATAAGAATGTATCTCTACTACTTAAAAAATGTATGTATAAAATGAAAAAATGGCATTATTTTCATGTTATGGAATTTAGGTCTAAGTATTTTCAGGAAGTCATATTGGACATAATGTATGTTACGTATGATACTCATCTTCAAAATCGACTTGACGATAGACAAACCGCAACGCTGGTTATACAGAATGATTGATGACTTCTGTTATAGCCTAGCCCAATGAAAATATATTGTATAATGTGCTCACACTTTATCTAGCAATGCAGATGTAAACTGTCGGTATTTGAATAATGTATTTTTGATAGGAAGTCGAGAGACCAAAATCCGTTGCTGTTTATTTTTATTTATAGATATGAGATGTACTCACAACAAGTGTTACATAAATCCTAATGGAGATATATCGAAATATTATTAATAATGGAGTTATTCTGTCGACATAAAAAAAAATTAAATAATTTTAGTAGTTCAATTTCACAAAATATCTAACAAATTTAAAGACACATGTCAAGAAAAAATTTGGTGTTGTTATAATATTTTTATATATACTTAGCTCACCTTTAAGTATGATCCGTAATATTTTGTGACGTACGGACTATCACACTGCGACAGCACCATAATTTCCTGTTGTATATCTTCGATTTCATCTTCGGCTTCCTCGAGGTCGATAATTTTAATGGCGACGACTTGTTGCGTCCTATTGTCCACGCCCTTGAACACCTCGCCGAAGGAACCCTTGCCGATCTTCTCTTGTTTCGTGAAGATCAGCTCGGGATCGACCTTCTGTAAAACAAAAAAAGGACATATTAAGAACATGGGTAAGCTTATCATATTTATATTAAATATTAATACTGCGCTCGAGCGGCGCCTCACAAGCACCATAATGTTTCGTGCAGAACCTAGAAAATCGCGAGGGGGGGGATCGCTTTTCTAGATGAATAAAGATATTATTTTCATATATCACATTTTAGGACGTCATATCTGTATAAAATAAATTTATGCTATCTTTAAGAAACTTGTAACAAAATTATTTTATTGAGTTAATGAAATATTTAGCAAAACGAAAAATTTCTCCTGTGTGGAAAAAATATTGTATATTAATTCCCATAACAACGCTCAATTGTTTCAAACCTACCTTAATACTAATGCATAAAAAACTAGAAACTCACATTACTGGTGAAAACCGTAAAGTAGAGGCATATATGGCATAGCATCTGTAGTATATATGTAATTACAATATTAAATATTTATACAGTAAGACGAGAAACATATAATTAAATTTCACGTACGAGAAATAACTTAGGTTTGAGTTTAGCAACAGTATTTCAGTTTTAATATTTTTCAAAAGGAACTGTAGTCATCGCGTGCCTTACTACTATTTGGTGAAACTATTTAATTAGGGATTTGGTTAGGTCATCATAAATAATTTATACTGTTGAGTAGTATAATTTTTATTGATTTAACACATCCTTTCAGAGAACCGATATGGCTAAATGTTAATAACGTATCAAATTGTTATTGTTAATAAATAGGCTAACCGATAGTTTCCTTACTAATACTACTTACTATCTTAAAATAAAGAAAAAGTGAACTTAGCAAGCAAAATTAATATTAATACTAAAAAAAAATTATTATATTAATAATAACGTTGTCACAGCCAAAATTTAGCGGTATTATAATGCTTCGATGCAAGTTTTATAAAAGAAAAATATGTAGATTTTTTTCTCAAAATTTCTGCCATTCATAAGATTTTACTTTAAAAATTGCAGAAGTCAAAACAACATATAAATAATCAATGATATGCACTACAACCCAAATAAGAGTAATTGATAGAGTCGACTCTTTATATATTTAACTAGTTTAAGATTTGGCAGTTGTGCCAATTTGTAATACCAAATATAAAGAAAAGTGTTTTACTACTTATTTAATAGATACGGTGGCATGTCTTGCGATCTTAACCACTTTGAACAAGAAAGTTTCAAGGTGTAATCTTTTCCCATCCATATTATGTGAGTGTTCTTCATTGACCTATTCGAAATCGGTTGGTGATTCTTCCTCATTATTATTGCACACACAGTGTGCTACCGGACTCGAATGGATTAACCACCTAATACAGTAGTATTAAATAATTTCTATTCATAGGCCATACACTGACAATTTAATGTAAACACTGCTTTGATCCAATTTGATCAAGTATAAGTAAAATAAAATAAAAAAATTCTTCAATGATAACTTAGCGGCTAACCCTCAAAGGAATTCGATAAAATCGAATTAATGTCATACCATAGTACGAAAACATGTAAATTGATAAAAGGGATTATTAGTAACAATTTTAGATAGAACGTAAAGTAAAAAGATACGTAATAATTTTAGATAGAACGTAAAGTATAAAGATAGGTAAGGTATTTGCATACTATTATGATTATTACATTACTTAGCTGTGAGCTTGATAATGTAGTACATGCATGATGAGGTACACAATATAGTGTTTCCAAAGAAGTTCTATTAAATTCTAAAGCAATAACCCCCTCAGCAGAATACTTGTATCACTGACTGCTTATGACGTTCAGAATTAAGTCGTTTCTAGCTTTAGAATAAACATTGAATAATGTGCAAGTACAAGCTAATCTTCTAATTCCTATACAATTCCAATAAATAATAAAATTATATTTGAAACGTCATAAGCCTACATCAGTCCTCAACAAAATGTATGCATTTCCAAATGCTCGTTCGAAATCTGTATTCGACTTTTATAAACCTATGTTTACTGTTCTTGCTACGTAAAAAACATGTTTTTCATAAACTTCCTTCTCTATTTTTTTACGCCGACTACCTCCACTCGTGTGTTTTCAACAGCTGTCGTCATTAGAATACACGGTGCTATTAATAAATTTTACCAGTGTGAATAGCAAGCCATAACCTTCATAAGTCGGAAACACGAAATTTCTGGTAAACGAAACTAAAAATAGTTACCAAAATGGAAATGTATTAGCAACGCTATCAGAGATCGACGCTTTTAAAAAAAAAATTTGTGAATCTAAGTTCGGGGAGTTAGAATTAATCTTTTCACAATTGACATGGGATATGATGAAAGTTTTAGTAATACAGTTCCTTTTTAAATATTCTATAAGATAAATCGAATAAAAGATTTATACAAAATAGTTCATTCACTATCAATGCTAACTAAAAAGTATATATGCTAACAAAACAGAACCAAAAACGTCTTGATATTTTTACTTATATTGTACGGAAAAGTCAAGGCTCTCTAAGAAATAGTCGCTTTTGAACGTTTCGCGACGTGACAAGTTTACTCAAAACACTTAAAGCCTCGTTTTATTATGAACATGTCAAGCCCCATTGAAGGCGTGAAACATCGGATTTTGTGTCATTGAAATTTACGAAACTTTGTTGTGGAATTTTTTAGCGGTTTGTCACCGCCTTTATAGAAATTATCACTACTGATACTGAACGCCGATAAACGTAAATGTATCGCGAACTATGTAAATTGGTTTCAATATTATTACAGAAATGGAATTTAGTATTATAGATTATAGTCGATTTTACATTACAAAACTCGCACCTAAATTGCCTAATATACAAGAAACGTTTAGCTAAAGGTTAAATACTATAATATTTTTCATTAAAATGTAGAAAACCAGAACTAAATGTAACTCGTACAATCTTTCAAAGACTATATTTTTGATAGTTATAAACTACAATTGTTCTTAATATGGGCACAACTTAACTACATATACCTCAAGACCACTGAAGCTTCGTAAGAAAGAATTTTTATAAAATCATAATTTTTGAATCCCTTTATGGCATTTTTAACAAACCAGAAGATGAATGCAGCAAATTCAAATATGACCGTTACACTAAATTACTAAATCACTATTAAATAAAGGGAGCCAATCATAATTTTTGTAGCTGGTGGAAATTTTATCAGAGATTGTAGCACTGGCACGAGACGTCTGCGAGACGTGACTAAGCTGCCAATCAGGTGCTCAGAGCGCATATTCATATGTAAATCCCTGACTGGAATTTGCTGAAAATTAAACCCGTAATAACCTAATATTGTCACATTAACGTAAATCTATTTCAAGACCCTCCGTACACAGTGTGTGTTAGTATAGACTTTACCAAACTATATGCTTTTAATTAAATTATGGTTTACACCAATATCATGTAGTCATGTAATGTTCTGGGAGAACTTCTGCCGCGATTCAGATCCATCGTATTTGCTCAGATTAATCAAATACGAAAGTTTTTTATCTTATCCAAATAAAAATAAGTCGTCTTAAATGGGTTAATAAAGCTCTTTCCATAGAATCAGCTTATTTTGAAATTCATGGTTAAATTTTCTTTTCTTTTATGAGGTAGCCCAAAAACGGTTCAGTTTCATTGAGATTGTTAAATTTGATGGACAAAGCTGTTAAAAAACCAATTTCGGCACGCGAACTAAAAGCCACGGCGTTTTTATTGCAACAATGTTCGTTTTAAGCTTTCTATTATAATGTTGCCACCAAGGCAAAGAAAAAAGATAGAGGGGTCTAAATAGTATGGCAAAACATTTAATTATCTATTATCTGATTCACTTTATAATACAACGTATTTTATTATAACTAAATAAATATAACACTATTAAGCACCTTTATGCAAAATATAAAACGTAATATTTATGTATTTTAACTTATTAACAACTCACTGAAATTTATTTTTCATCTGGAAAAGCGAAATGTAAATTACATTTCGGATCACATTAAAACATATATACTTAAAGACATGAAACTGTATTGCATTATACTTATTTATTTAAATAGTTTTAAATTTATTTATTTTTCAAAGGAGGTTGAATCTTTATCATACTTTATATATTATTACCCGTTTGCTTATAACGCGGAGGTCTGGGGTTCGATTCCCCGACCACAAGAGAAGTGAAGTGATGGTGGTAGGATCTTTCCAAATCCGCCTTGCTCGCTACCACCCTTAATATCAATCTGCCGCGATAGAAGCACAGCTGTATTCCAGCAGTCATAATACACGTGGAATCCAGTGATTCTAAACCAACACTCTTCACTATCTACGGCCTCATTGTCACTTAACATGGACTGGGATTAGGTCAAATGTTATCCCATTTCCGATAAAAACAACTGCAAAACTTATTTGAGAATTACTGCAAGTAATGTGACATAATCACTAGATGAAGAGTTGTTTTTTGGTTTATGTCAGTAACTGTAAAGATAAAAAAGTATAGAAATCCTGATGAAACCCGTAACAATGTTTCACTATTAAAAAAAACATTACTGAGCCCTATATTGGCATAATGGAAACAATAATTGATAATAAAAGTCACAATGTACATGTTTATCAACAAACTTAACTTTAACTGTAAGTGTGTTAATTGAATTTCGATAAGTTTTTAAGCATGTGGCTTGTGCAAATATTTGAAAAACTACAAATAATTGCCATATTTTCTGACTGTCAAGCATGATAATTTAGTAACAAAATATCATAATGTCATTATAAAACTATAAAATCAGACTTATTATCATTATTTAATAACACGTCATACTTGCCGATAATGAATATTAGATAATAACATTTTGGTTGCAAAGAAGAAAGAAAAACATTAAACTTTTTTTATGACCACAGATTTGGTGCGTGTTTTGCAGCGTTAGAACATTGTGTAAAAACAATATTTGTGTATGCAAAAATTACATGTAGGGTTTTGCATTAATAGTATTTACCTCAATTATTATAGCGATACTGTTGAACAATAGATGCAGTAATATTATAAAAAAAATTCCTTAAAACTTAAAAGTTTTCGCTTGCGTGACAAAACGGTTTACAGTCAGTCGAATGATTGACGTAGACTTAATTTTAGTTATGAAACCTGTACCTTAAACGCCTGTAAGTTTTTGGCGCCTAAAAACATGAAACTAATTATTGACAAATAAAAGCAGGATAGTACTGTGAGTCTTGTACATAAATGTGGATGGTAAATAAAATGCTTGAGAATACAAGTAACACGAACTTAGTGTGATCGCCAAAAATTGGGATTGCGAAAATCTGAGATTTGGTTCTTTGAAACATTGGATTTTTTTTACTTTACTATCAAAAGAAGGCCACAATATTTCTTCTGTACCCTTTAAGCGCATTGGCATGTACTAGTATAAATTTCAACTCAGAAAATATATTCTTAATAATTATAAGTTGTCCGTGGCATTTGCTTTGTAACATAGAAGTTTTTGGACCGATTTCAGGCATGAACAATGGAGCTTGGATAATGGTATAGTATTTTTGAATTCTTTTATTGATTCAAAAGTTACTTTGCGGACGAAGTTCGAGGTCGAGCGATGGAACCCGAACATCTTCTGAGGATGCCACGTGTAGTACAGTATTTGCAATTAAACATAGTGGAAATTAACTCATTCATTTTTATTCCTTTTTGAGTCCACTTGTGTAGCTACTACCCTAAATATTTTGAACAAACACGCTTCACATAATCATCTACGGCGTCTATGCCACTTAACATGTTTTAATATTGTAATCAAATGTTGTTAGCCATAATTCAAATAAAAATATACAGATATCGATCTGATATTTTTATCTAGATAGATAAAAAATATACAATGGCAAGACGTCTGCGGTTTATGGTTAGATATTTTAA
The DNA here is from genome assembly GCA_018245475.1 of Pharmacophagus antenor. Lineage (NCBI taxonomy): Eukaryota > Metazoa > Arthropoda > Insecta > Lepidoptera > Papilionidae > Pharmacophagus > Pharmacophagus antenor. The sequence continues at coordinate 8,391 of DWQX01002094.1, forward strand.
AATAAAACGGCAGATAAAAGAAATATATAACAGGAAACAACAGTGGGCAGACCGATAGCGTCGGTATTTGCGGTGTAGTTTTAGGTCGTGTATCGTATCACGTACTGAGCGGTGGTTCGTGTGCTGCGGACGCAACCTCAAACACATTTGCTATTCATTACATTCTGCCCTATAAAGAAAACTGCCTCGCTTAATCGTCTATTGGAATGCATTCAACTACACTCGTTTTCCCACTAAACACTTGCGTTACGTAAATAAGTAAACTCGAGACATTCCCAAAGAGCAATAAACTAAATCCAACTCAATAATTTCCGTGTAGTAGATTTTATCTCAACCAGAACGAGCTTAAAATATATATTGTTACAATTTAGCTGAACTAAGTGCCATCACATTTTTAGCAGATTCTAAACATTGGAGACCATCTTATACTAATATAAAAAAAATTAAAGTAATATAAACAAGTATTATTAATTTATTTTAACCCATATTATGTCACAATACACAACGCAAAAGTAACATTCCATTACAGTAACGTAAATAAGAAAAAAAAAACATAAAAAAGTAACGATTGTATGAATAGATTTAAAATATCTTGAGTTTATATAAATATTAAAACAATTGCATTGCTTAACAACCGGTTGCCAATGAAAATGACGTAAACTATTCCCAAGTTATTATTATACACTAATGCTTTTAAAATGCAATTCAAATGTTTTATTTAAATTGATCAATTATTATAGTATAACCAACTGTTTCATAAAACTGAATTTTAATATGAACTAGATTTTAAAGATAGTTGAAAATATTTATCTTTACCGACGGAATGAAGTTTGCTGCAGCCCTTACTTTTATGAACTTAACTATGAATAAACAAATGAAAGAATATCTGTTGCTCTTAGTAATCCAGTGAAATTTGGGCTTTAAATATGTGGTAAAATACTGTTAGTATTTCCTCTTTTGTCATGTTTACAAATCACATATAACCTTCAAATATAAGCCATACAAAAATGTTTTTATCATCATAGCAACAATTTAAAAGATATAAATAAATGAAAGTAAAAAAACCTCAAAATAAATCGTAGAGTAAATAATGTAAAGTAATAATAAAAATAATGTAAGTATTTTTATATGCAGTAAGGAAAAGATTAAAATATTAAGCGTACTTAAATTTAGTCTGTTGAAAAGAAATGAGCGAATTTAAGACGCAAGCGCACACTCATACACATATATATACACACATTATATATTTCGTGATACAAGGAAATAAATATCGTACCAAACTTTGCTAATTACTGACATTGCGACAGCAATTGAAATTTTATTACACCCATAATGCCCAATCAAAAAACTATTGGTGTTAATATTTTATGTATTGTATGTATGTAGACGGACATAAATCGTATAATTCAACCATCATAATTAAATTGATTTTTTTTTTTTTAAATTGATCAAAATTTCGTCAACAAAGTGACAATCACTGATTACTGTGCCAATTAAATTGTCCGTCAGTTTTCATCAAGATTTGTACAATTCAAATTTTAAATCGGAAAAATCGCCATGTTTGCTTTACTTACATAAGTACCGGCATTTTTACTGTGAGAAGGCCGTGATGGGGCAGGTCGCGCTGGTTGTGGTGGTACCTTCGACTGTCTACGATCGAATGATGAAATGTGGTTCCCATTCCAGCCCCAGCGACCAGGTCCATTCACACCGTGGGGCAGTGAGTATGAAGACTGAGGCCTGAGGTGTCTTAAACCAGGTCCCGACAATATAGGTCCAGCGGGACCACGCTGTGGCCCCGCAATATTTGGTGGCCCTTGCACATAATGGTAATGTGGAGGATTGGATACTGCAGCACCCCACATAATAAAGTGTCACTTTCACACGTCCTTAGCACTTCACTGTACATAGAGCGCACATCACCTCATCGCGACGAAAACAATCGCCCAACTAACGATAATCGACATTCCACGGGTTTCACAACCTTATCGACTAAATAGTGATAATTAGCTGATTATCTTTTCTTTCATTATTTTATACGATACGATAACGCGTTGTTCGAGCTACCAATCTGAAGCGAGCGATTCGTGCAACTGTTCGTGATGGAACAATCGCTTCAAAATGAACACTTGGAAAGCAGGCATCGCCGGATGCATATGCGACGTGCAAAGAATAATTTAAATTATTACGAACAATTGTTAAAACGCAAAAGGTAACTAATCAATTTGGCGTAATTTAGACAAGAGCACAGTTCACATTTACACAAAATTTCGGTCACTGAAGCTGTACAAAAGGTAAATCCGATACGAAAACCGCAAACTGTGACAATAGCGGAACAAACAGTACTTCACGTTTAAAATAATAGAACGAAGCGGCGAATTGTTTCCTCGCCACTCGTATAAGTTGACAACGCTGAATATCTGTATCCAGCGGTAACTTGGCGCGACTTGGTTCCAGTCGACCGAGCGGCGCAAGAGAAATCAGTCCCGACACGTCAAATCCATCGTGATGGACGGCGTGTGAGTTTGAACGCACTTGAGTATAGACTGGTTGCGTGCTGGCTGGTTCCACGCAACGGAGCGTTCCACGCCAACCGTCCTGGCAATTGCATTATGATTTTTCGCAAGGGCGCGCGGGGGCGGGGAGACGCGCGGGCGGCGGACGTCGGCACTGGAGCGTGCAGCAGCTGCTTTGTGACCGAAGCGAAACTTGTGCGCGGTACGCCAACGCCGACATTCGTGCCGTAAAGTTAACACCCACCGAATCACGACCCGCGTACTTAATCACAAATTAGTTATGCTACCATTTAAAAAAATATATGTTCTCACAAGTATTAACTCATACCTCGTTATGGATTCAGTTATTTAAATAAACCTAAAATTAATTAATTATCGAGATAAAAGTGTTAAATCTAGTAGTATCACTAGGACTACGTTATGCATCCACCCGTATAGAACGAACAAATAATTTTTATTTTTGAAAGTCGGCAAAACAAAACTTTCGTTGTCCTGTTACGGCATTGTGAATATGGTCACAATAACAACCATTAATATTCTATGTATGGCGCTTAATGTTAGCTGCTTGAACTGCCCCAAGGAGTCACCGGCCAAACAACCGTGAGCCGAATACCGAACTTTGTGGACTGAGTGCATTCCATGCTTTTACGGCAAAGTTACGCATCGCCATAACCGTACGACATTGGGCAATGCGACCCATATACGTTATTTGGTTTATGGACCGTTATTTTTTCAATAGAGCCTATAAGCCGTGAAATTATTGAATGACATAAGCGAAATATAGTATTTGCATAAATCTGTTGGAAATCAAATATTTTATCAGACATAATTTTTACGATTTATAATATCGACATTTAAACTTAGACACGAATATAATTCATACAATGCTTTCCAACCAACTATCAACAATCTCCTAGAATAAGTAAAGATTACACACTAAGAGCTGAGCGTAAGAGTACTAAAGGATAATGAATTCTATTGAATGGTATTGAATCGTTTATCAGTTTATCGTTTATCATAAACTACCGATGCATCACAATTTTGATAACAGCGGTGATTCACTCTATAATCAAGCACAACTCATACAAATATTTCGAAATAGCAAAAACATGTGATGATCTTCCTCTTATTGTTTCTATTAAAAATAAAGCAAACAATGGTTACGAAGAACAAAGGTTTGAGTGTTAAAACATGCCATAATTCACAATAAATTCCACGTCGAACAATAAACGCATACAACAGAGAAACTAACACGGCTGTGCGTGTATGACAAATGGCATTAAACAAAATGAGAATCAGTTCAAAGCAATTTGGAGCACTGTAGTTATTTGTAAATGGTTCGTTTGTAATAATTGAACGACGTTACGAGTTAAATAAAGTTACTCTATGATGATTTGATAATAAAGATATTTTTTGTTGCTACATTTTCCAAAATAAAAAGTAAATTACGATAATAACATCAGTGTACAGTTCATCCAATTAATAAATAAACAAGAGCTATTTTCACGGGCGATCAGTTAGACGGCGCGCTGCGAAACGTTCCAAGCATCCTATTTGCGTCACATCGGAAACGCATTAAGCGAACGCGAGGACGCCGTAAGATCGCAATATCCGACCGAAGGCACGGCACGGCACGGTGCACCGGTGGTACAATACGAGAAACATTCTTACATCGATTAACAAACGGCTCCATGAAACGGTTCACCTTGAGAATATCGCACAATACGTCTTCCGTGTACTTTCTATTTCCGGACATACAAAAAATGTTACTTATAGAAAGCACTGACGACTATTGTAATCTAAACTATTTTCTTACACTTTGAAACGACTGATTGCTGGAAACAATATTAGGTAATTTATAACTTCGGGTATTCCTTGCTTACAAAATAAGGACATCATAATAGTATTAAATCCACATACTAACTGATTATAAGCCAATCTATATAATGCGTGATCAATATGTGTGATTCGGCATAAGTTCATGAGGAATAGGAGCGCAGAAATTTAAAGTGTACACATAAGTGGTAATAATAGATTAACATGCCTTTCAGTGGCACCATGTTGGCAGATAAAAATATTTTAAACAAATTAAGAGATATGATATGAGCGAGTACTAAACAGAACTGACAATGAGGTTAGTGAGCCTTTGTGATTTTAATCTAATATTGAAGACCGACGAGGACAAACAACTAATTCTGGCATTGAACTCGTCAAACAAAAATCTCAAAATTTCATTATATGTGCGGAGGGAAAAAATTAAATTAAACAAAAAAAAATATTTCAGCACAGTTTCAATCTGCTAAAGTAATAACGCTTGACGTCAATTTCATATGATGTTAAGTGACAATGAGGCCGTAAATAGCGAACATGCTCGCCCGATACAATCTAGCTTTTATACGTATAACTGTCAGAAAACAAGAAGATTGAGGGTGGTAGATAGTCAGGGGAGTTCAAAAAACCCTAGCACCGTCCAATGTCCACTAGTGCTGTGACGTAGGAATTAGGTCCTCCGTTTTACAAAGCAAGCAATGAAATCACTGCGATACGGAGGCTAACTTTAGTATATGGAATAATGTATTGAAAATAACTCAATATATTATTTGAAAAGTAAAAACTATCTATAATAAAAATCTATTAACAAAAAATACAGTAACAGCCATAACCATAATTACTATAGTTAGTTGACTAATTATATTTGGTAACAATAATTTCGAACTAATGACATTTAGGTTTCACAAGGCCTTAACGTGCACATCATTCATTGTTTTGGAAGACTTTTGATTATTGTTTTTCTTACAACATAATTTACTGTTTTTGATGTGAGTAATTATTGTAGAAGCGAAGTTATATAAACTTTTTCGCCATAAGTTTAACCGAAGATAAATGAAAACAGGAAACAAAAAGCAAAAAAATTTTACCGAAAGATATTATATCGTCCCAAATCCATTTTTTTACTTTTGTACTGTTACCATCGTATCTATTTAATTATCTCCTTGTAGTTGATAAATAAATAAAGTTTCGCGTCCTGTTGATAAATAAGCCCGGACAAATGCAGTGTACGTGTGATTTTGTAGGTTAAGTTATTCAAAGTCAACTTTATAATCAAGGCTTAAATGTCTAAAAAATTGTTAAGGTACGAAACAATAGCTACATTTAATAACTCGAAAAAAATAACATAAAAAAACCAAAATTACTAAAAAAAACCTTTGAATAATATAAATGAACTGTAATCTTCATGTATCAAAGGTCTAATACATATTATTATAAATTATAACTCATTGAACACTGCATTCCCCACCGGTAGTTCGTTGTGGCAGTCAGGAAGATTTAATATTGTAGCGATTTATGGCGGGATGGATACTGTTTATTTTGCCACGTGATTTGTGGGCTACATTTATATACACACTGAGATCTTTGCGTTCGTGGACGCTTAAGAAATTTGAGTAACTGTTTCGTTACGAAACAACTTTGCACACTCACACTTTGCTTGATTAAATTTTAATTTACACACAAATATTATTTTAAAAGCTTTAACTTTTATGATTCCGTATAATTATTTACGTATGCAACATTTTTAAAAATGTCTTTAATATGACTTATTATTTGATAAATAAAAATTACATTTTATTTATCAAATAATAAGTTTTATTTAATACTCATAACCCACACGTTTTATGGAACGAGAATAATCTTTATTTATTTCTATATTCTCTATCTGACAAGTTATCCTACTTTCACATAATTGCATTACAATTGAGGAAGATTTTTTATGTACTCAACGACAAACGCTCTGCACTTTGTGTTAGTTATGGACCATAGAAAATGTGCAAAGATATGCCTTACTGATCTATATAGTAATAGTTTTCTAATCGTAAATTCAATAAAAAATATTACGTGGTAAAATTGCAATAAAATGTTCACTATTAAACAGTGCCTACGTAGAGTAGAGTAAAGACAGAGCACACGATTATTCAATGAGGACGGTCTGTGCAAATGATGCAGCGCTTGCAATGGTCCGAAAGAACTATTGACAACTGGAGCGCAACGAGGCGGAGGTGAAGGAAATAGAAGGTGGCACGAAGCCCCGCCTATGCTCTCTCTACACTGATAGATTTTCTTCCCGTTAAATATTATATGCAATAATATTTAAAAGACATCCTGCCGATAGCACAAATGAAAAAGAAAATATTTTAGTAAAGAATATTAAAAATTAAAGAACATGAATTATATTTTAAAAACGGACAATAACTTGCTTCCTTATTCATGTTACAGATAGATCGGTAGTGTAACTCCGGGGACAAATAAATGAATTTTAGAAGACAGTGGCTTTTTCAAAACCGCCTGATCAGCGATCAGCTTTTAAACCCATGTTGTAAATCTACCGCTATGTTCCGGTTATCACACATGTAAGAGCAAAAGTATAATGAATGAATATATATCAATATTTTCAGGTTTGTCAATAAACATCATGTGAAATGGCTTTTATATATTATACTTATGTGTCTAGTTTAAAATATTCCAAATGATTGTCGAATAAAACGAAAATCTGACAAATGTCGTGTAATTGACAAATTATATTTTAGTGAAACTGTAATAAAGACAAGCCGCGTGTTGGGGAATAGACTGACATTTGGAAAGCGCCAGCGCCCAACTCGCTAGTCACGCAACAATGAATAGTCGATTAGAACGAACGCGAGCTGAATTGCCTACCAGCGAGGTGCGAACAGTTAAAGGACCAATTAGAATATACGTGCGAGGCCCTTAAATGTTATAAAATATGTACTAGTGGGTCAGTTGGTATCCATCATTGTCACAATCACACCCTGTTGTAACAATTGTAACACTTATATTCCTGAATCGTAAAAACACATATAATGGCCAGCGTAGAGCTCTGACTTTCTCTTTATGAAGTGTAGAAAGATGTAGGGTATATTTGAATTGGATAATTTTTATTCTAACAATTTATCCTATAAAATACAATCACAAAACGTAATAATATATACAAGGACACTAAACGACATTTCTTAAATGAGTTAGCCACTATAATTAACTTAATTTTTACTTTAATTTGTGAGATTTACACATTTACTACTACTAAAGAAGAGAAGAGAAGAGAATAGAAATATGGAACAGAAAATATTCTTACATTTAAAATACTTCTTTACTTGTCAATCAAATATCGGGTGAACAAACAACAAAAGTAATTTTCTTATAAGCATATTCATAACATTTTATAAACTTATCTTAAATCATAAAAGTCTTGAAATTGTCCAACAGCCGCTCTACTGTGACAAACTTGAAGATAAGTCGCCGTGAACGTCAAAAGCGTTACAAAAACTAGATTGTGTTTCCATATCTCTACGAAAGTGGACATTGGTCGCCCCATGTGTCACAGTCAAGCGAGATAAAGTCCACCCAGGAAAGAGGCAAGTAAACACTAACACATATTACGTTACTAGCTGACGCGAGCGAAATATTTCTCTACCTCATTATATTAGTTTGCTTTTACATAATCATTGCATTATATGTTGCTTAAGACATACGACTCGGTTTAGACACACGAGGAATTTGCGTCAAGGTCAGTTTGGCCGCGCAATTAGCAAGAGTTTTAGGATGCTTTGTAAATGTTAAATACAATGTACGTGTTTCTACAAGTCAGAGATGTCAATGCTGATATATCAAAAATAAAACTCAGTACCTTATTTGAATAATAACGTAATAACTTATTTAAACAGGAAATCAATATATTAAAATATCTAATACAAAATGACATCACGGTAAAATAAAAACAATAATAAGTTTGTAAAACCAACAATCAGCTAACAAAATAAACTTAATAATTACCTGATTAATAAAGAGTTAAAAAAAATTAGTTGTATTCCTTTTGCGTATATTACATAAATTTCTGATGCTTCCTTACAGTAAACCTAAGTAGAAAGGACTCTCTTAATCTGTTTAATCCATATAAATAACAGCCTATATAATTAAATAGGCGCGACGAAATAATAACGATATTCTTAATCTATACTTGTACGGCTTAAATTGCGTTATGGACTAGTTAATCCAATGAAATAAATAATTGAATTAGTTCCATCGCCTGCTGCAAATACGTACACATATGACACCAGCTAAGACAGCTTCATGACAAGATATTACCTTGAAACTAAACAAAAAGTGAAAGATTGCAATCCATTGACAAAAAAATTAATAAATTTGTGATTGTAACAAAGTACTAATTTAAAAAAAAGACCCATTATTGGTACTACTTTTAAGTGTACAAAACTATAATAAAAATTACATTACTATTCCGGTAAGAATATCATCAACAGTTAATTATCACGTTTCATGCCACGTGTACCATTTACGGTAACGTTAAGTTTGACCACCCCGTGACACCACCATGCATGGTACACGCAGACGTTTTCATTTAATGGGCTGAAAACAATCATTTAATGTCAAATTTGATCCTATGACATATATTTCACCAATAATATTTTTATATACCAAGACGAAACATCGAAAGGCATGTAAGAAAAGTTGGGAAAAAACGGCTTGACAGGAAACGTGTTAACCAGTTAACTGTGGATGTGGTTTATACTTGGCATGCGTGTCAACTATTGACTATTTTAATTTATAACTTTTGAGAAAAACTTTCGAGATGGCTTCATTCTGGCAACACAAAACAGTGCGCGCTCCCAAGTGAGGGTGCCACTATTAACTGGTTAAAAAATAATTAAAAAAGAGCATTGGCTAATTTTAAATCTTTGGCTTTTTAGACAATATAGTTAATGTTAACCAATGATGCGTGTATGAACAGTGCCATGCACGCTTTGTTTATTATAAAGGACAAGGACGGATATACACGCAAACCGATTAATGCAGCCTTCGCTACTAACACAAAATTACCAGGTTAGTACAGTGCGCTAGCAGGCTGAAAATAACTTTGAAGTAGTGGATACGGGAAATCGATTGACGGCGAGCGAATCAGGACAAAATGTTAAATCGATATTGTATCAGATCTTACGTATACAGTAAATATGAGAACATTTGAGTGTTTACAAAAAGATACGAGAAGGTTATATAATTTAATTATTCATAGAAAAGGTTAATAAAATTAGTGAAATTATGTTACATGGCTAGGAATATTCCTACTGTGCTTTTCACTTACGCGACATGACTGTTCATAAGAAAAATCGAATAAAGGATTCACCCACACATAATTAGCAAAACTATTGGTAAAGTTTTAGTATTTACTTACGTCACTGTTTTTATAACAAAGCATTGGAGCGATTTAAAAAAAGACAATAGTTGGGTTAATATGGATTTAAATAACCACTATTTAATAAGAAAGTTTTAAGGATAACCCATTTGTTCACCAGGTTTTTTTAATATGTTACGAAGATAAAACAGATTCAACTAAATAAGATAAAAGAGTATAATACTCCTCTAGTATTTTAGTCAACTGTACTAAATTAAAATTGATTTATCACTGATAATGGGTAATAACGAACAAGACATGAAAGAACACTGTACTTACTCTCATAATATATATTTTTATCTGATTATATGTTTTCTGTCTATTCAAAACTTGTTTTCGTCCGTTATTGTATAAATAGGTGCATTAAACACCGATAATAATATGTAATCGGAAAAGATTGAATATATCTGTGACGTCACTCAGGATGCCACGGAAATAGTAAACATTAATGCCATGATAATATGACCTACAAACCTATTACGAGAGGGGCCGGAAATATAAACATATTTAACACGTTTCATACAATTGTTTGGTTTTATTAGTTGGCTGCAGTTTTATATCCTCAATGAGATATTACGTATGGACTCATATTTATGTAGTCGGTAATCAATATCTACTGAAATTATTAAGGGTTTTAATAAGAGATTACATATAAAATAAAAGAAACGGAACGTTCACTTTAAAGTTTTTGTCTAAAAGCATACACATTAATTAAAGTTAGTAATAGCCGGATAACAAAATTAATAAGAAAACAAATTATAGCAGATACCTAGTCCCACTACTACAAATAAAAAAAAATAATAAATCCCAGTTTTTCCCCAATCGATTTAAAATCTCTTTTGAGAAACTAAGCGCACGTTTTCATAATAGTCTCAAAAGATGTGTTAGATCAATTGCTGCCTCTTTTAAAAATATATCGCAAATATTCTAGTTAGTAGGAGGGACTACTCAATGAAAATTATTTTAATGACGTAAATCCACAAAAGCTAGACTCAATTCTTTTAATTAAAAATATAAATTCTTATAAAAGGATTGGAAGTTTTCCCCTTGAATTCCTTGCCTGGTTAATCTCAGTGGAGTACTCAAAAACTGGCAACAGAATCATTTGATTATTCAAAAGGATTAGTGATTTGAATAAAGTATATTTTAAATTGAATGCTCGCGTTCGAACTTCATTTCGCATTTACTCACGCGTGTTTAGTTGTAGATCACCGCGTTCTTCTACGTCGTGTGTATCTTATTTTACAGACGCATTAATTTACTACTTTGATGTTCAAAACAAAATAACTCGTTTTTCTCAATAAATTAGTCAGTTTTGCTTTTAATCGATAAACTGCCAATCCATTAACAGCTATTCAATCAACAAAAGTGACATACTTTTTTCATTTAATGGGAATACCATTCACTGAATAGCCTAATGAATTTCAATTATTTTGACGAACAATTCAAAATGTTTCGATATTTTTCACAACTGTTTAAGAATATATTAAGTATAAAAGTGATTTCTAAATGTGAAAGCGTATTGTGAACTAATTACAAATATAGCATATGTTACAAAATTATAACAGAACAAATAAAAATTTTATTTTATTTTAAGTGAATCTGATATTGTATTGTGATTATTTTTGTATATATGAAACACACGTCAATGAGGAGATCGGGCTATTAAATCACTTTGAGGGTACGGACCCCTGCAGCTATGTTCATCCAGTGATACTTAATAATAGTATGCGGCCTTGTTCAATATAAGTAAATAGGCCATAAGGGGTGAACTTATATAGTATTAACTGGCATCTCACAACCCGTGGAATAACGGTCGAAAATGGCAACAAAGTACACTGACCTCTTTGACTAAACGTCTCAAATCCAATGTTACCAATATTCACAAACCAGTCGACACTTCACATTTTAGTATAGGAATCATATTAAATCTCCAATAAACCAAATTACTTTTTAACATAAACAAACTGATTACAAAACAGGTTCCATATAACAGTAAATTTAGAGAAATAACTAAGATAATAAAATAATACAGTAATGTTAAAATTGTTTGATGATTCTTTAAATTATTAATGTCTTTTTAATGATGAGTACAGCAAATTTAAAGAAGTACAAAGAATATAATAATTACATTTTTATAATTGAAAAAAAAAATTATTTTAAAGATAGGAATGTCTGGCAGGGGCAGGTGTTTACAGTCAACGACAAACAAGACAACGTTACTACAAACATCTTGGATATCATCCAAGTCGGAGTGTTGGCATTACATTGCGGATTGTCGCTGTCTTTTTTTGTTAATTTGAATTCCAGTGGCGACGATGTATGTTCGACATAATTACAATCATAGATCGTGTTCAAGCGGGTGTGTCTCCAGTGCGTATGCATTTCCATAAATAAATAAGATCATTCAATTTGAAAATTTGATAAGTCCGGTTCAATGACCTTGCGCGCAGTGCTAACAGACATTTACCTGAATCAAAACGATGACCGACGGGAATATTCAATAAACTTTTTATTGCAACAATTTCACGCTGAAGCGGGAGGCGACATCGCTCCGCGTTTATTTAATGGGATTCTTTCAAATAAGCACGTTCGATTTGATCTATTCATTGACGTTTAATTACTGCACTCATGGTAAAAAACACTAATAGGCATATATAAATTAATAAATAAAATTGTAAAAAAATTCCCTTTTGCTTTTAATTTTAAACGTTTAAACAATGGACATTATAGCAAATTTTAATATTACTTAAATCAAAAGGCCCAAGTTGTTTAAATTATTAAAGAAAAGTATTCATTGCAAAACATGACTATTGTTAACGTGTTGGTTTTAAAATTTACATAATATTGCTGGCATCAAAGATGAAATTGGTGAATAATACAATTTTGCGGCCGATTTTGTGCCTGAAACAGTTTACAAGCAAATGCGTCAACGTTGTTGCAATATGTTTTATTTTAATTACAACCTTCCACCACCATTACGTATTGTGAAATAGTAGAAGTGTGTAAATTGTGAAAATTATGTGATTTCTTTTAACGATGTGCTCTTCGACGTTGTTAAATAGTAACTGCTAAAACCCTACTTCAAAGACACCACGGCCCAAATAGATAAGGAACGCAAAAACATGAACCTACCTACTGTTACCTAGCAACATATAGTATGCTCCTATTTGATGCAATTTAAATACCGATTTAAAATAGTTTTTTACTTTTTTATCTGCATTAAAGAATACTAATAAATAAGGAAAAATGTAAGGACTATAAGGTGAACGTTTTTCTGAATTTAACAATTTCAAAAAAATCAAAGAAGAAATTTAAAAAAGTTGGCACATTCACTCTTTCTTGTTACTACTATACTCCAATAACGGTTAATTCCTTTAGAACAAACCATGAATACATGAAAATATTGTTACAATACAAGCAGTGGCGTGCCTGTAGGACAAGCCCGAGCACTCTTACATACGATTCTACGTAAAAAAATATTAAAATTATTTTTTTATTTTTTAATCTTTGTGATCGTGTTTAGTTGACCATGTAAAAATCATGAATTAATAATTTTAGTGCACTATATTGTTTAAATGGGTCTTGCAGGTCTTTCGAGCTTATATGGGAGTACCACCACTGAATACAAGTAAAAAATAATATACTTCTCACTTCTTATGTGTTAAGGACTACCACACTTAACACATATGTTTATCCATTATTATCATAACTATTTTACGTAAGGGTTGTCGGGGATACATATGAACTAAGATATCAAGTATTTCATAAACCCTTACGCAGTGTCACGACAGTGGCCCCGGTTTTACTATGCACGTCTCTCTTCGACTTCGGAATAACAACGGAACCGTGGGAATACGCAGATAAACACCATAATTATGAAACAGCTACCGCCAATGTGCGTATAACAAATCATTTTTAGATATAGACCGTTATACAGAAAACGTTTGTTTTGTAGTCACATATGACATTTATATGAATTGACCTGTATTTTACTAATAACATTAAAGGGTAACAAATCTTTTTACCAGAGAAGTGTATGTATTAACGTAACTAAGATAGAAATGACGCAATTTTTATGAAAACGCCGAACATTTATGCAACGCTTTGCAAAGTTTTGTTTTTCGAAATAACGTCAATCATTGTACATTTATAGCAACGAGCCGCCCACCTTTATTCTTATATGTCATAATAATAATGCTTCTGTTTAACGAATCGTATGAAGAACTGTTCACAGTTAAATACTTTTGCTACTATTACCACAATAAGTGAATTAAAATAAGCAAGCGACTACAAAATGATCACTTATACACAATTATTTTTTCACATAAAGCCCTCGTCATTAGACGACTATTATTGTACGATTTATCTATCGCTTATAGTTTGTAAGGAACATAATAACCCCACCGAACATAATACAATCAATTTATAGCCTTTTATGTCCTTAGCGATACTAATAATTTAAACCTTCAATTAGAAAGGTAAGTGCTTCTAGATTTTGCTTCAATTTTCGAAAAATGTTATTATACACCAGGTAAGATTGTGGTTAAGTACAAAACTATAAATAACAAAAAGTTTCACATGCAGTACTTAAAATGCGTTTAAGTTTATTTTACTTCGGAAAACAAGCCCTGTGTGTGTGTACCAAAAGTGGAATTTACATTGCGAAAGTTTTTCGTGTTTCAAAACGGGAAACTGTTTAAAAAGTTTTTTTAAAGCACAACAAAACGGACCCGTGCGAATTGCTAACGGTTGTTGCGTCACGAGACCCGACTGCGCTGTGATTCATGTAGCTTCATTATGAAAATATCATACAGATAACACATATTATTATCTTAAAGTACCTATTTAAATTTTTAAATAATAATATGTTATATATTTTTAAACATAACTAAATTGATCATATTGAGCAACTCGGAAAACTTACAATTTTTATTTTGTGTATATTTGTATTTTACTTATGTAATAAAATTTATAACTCACCTTAAGCTAAGGTACAATGTTCGAATTTAGTGCTGATGCGAATTTTCTATATGTCAACCCGTGAGATGGTGAGAAGTTGAAGTAAGTGGAACACTAACAATGAAGTTATATAGCTCTAAGGTAATATTCTACCAGTTTTTTTTTAATTTTGGTTTACTAGTATCTTTTACCGTAGTAGTACCTTTTCCGTGAGGTACGGAACCAAGATTATTTAAAATGGAAAAGAGTTAAAAGAACTCTGGAATTGTGCTCTGTCAAATAGCTATTTAAGCTGCGTACGATACTGCGAAATATGATTAAACTTGCGAAGACCAAAGGTAAATCTGACACAGTTATTTTGAAATCGCACCAGCCTATAAAAACATCGTGATTTAAATCCAAGTAACACACATCA
>DWQX01002095.1:0-23539 GCA_018245475.1 Pharmacophagus antenor
AAAATTCACTCTTTAATCTTTTCACGTATATAGTATGGAATATCACTGATATAGATATTGTATGTGAATCCTAAGAGGTTTAATTCAACAGTGTCTTCAAAAACTATGTTCAGTGTATAGTTGTTAATATTAATTAGTAATAGTAATCGACGAAGGATCAATAATAAAGTAATAATTTTATTTAAGAAACAATGAATAATCGTATATGTTAAAAACATGAATCCCAAGACATTTAAAAAAAATGTTTTTTAAAATGTTTCTGAAGAGAAAAATTGTAGTAAGAGTAATGGGCTAACATGAATTTAATTTCATCTCATGTTAAGTAACAATGAGGCTGTAGATGATGAAGCGTGCTTGTCTACACTAGTTGTGGCCGTGTTGGATGTTATCACTGCAGGTTGATAATGAAGATGGTACCTAGCTTGCGGGTTTTGGGGAAACTACTATCTAGATTCCACTACTCAAGTAACTCTTAGATTCGAAACTCGGACTACCTTATTACAAGCAGTAGAACACAGCGTAATTTTATTTTCATTATCAATAACTTAGATGGTAAAGTGACGAAACCAAATGATCCATTACGATATAAATTTTCACCTCTGTCGCCATACACTTCAGCAAAGTTATTTGCGGCTAAGCGATATTGCGGAAAGTTTCGCTATTTCGGCGCTGTCGCCCCCTTGCCGGCGTTTATTCCGTTCCGATGTAACGAGCTCGCGAACTTTACAAAGCGTTCTTTTTGATTTCAAACCGGGCTATAAATATCTGAGAGGTTTTTGTCGCATGTGGTACTCTGATCGCAAGATAAGTAGCTACGCAGCATCTGTAGTGTGCGTTATCAGAAACCGTTAAATTTACATATATATTTTTAAATATATATATATATATATAAACAGCTAGACGCAGAACAAACACAAATGTTTATCACTTGAATGTTCGTTCAGAGCGGGAATCAAATCCGCGATACCTGGTGTAAGAGGCAGAGTTCCTTCCCTTAAACTAACGGGTCAGTTATGTGTTTAGTAAGGAATTTAACGATTTCTATAAAAATATAACCTTTTAAAAATCAACTCTGTCCCAGGACCTTTTTGCATAATCGGAAAACCAAAAAAATCGACACCAGCAGGAAAATCGATGGAAAGGTCTATAGGAAATATTTTATGCCATAATGCACACTGGACTATCAACTAGGTAAATATTCCTAATAACCATGACCTTAATATTTCTTGTTGATTTCTATCCATTTTCAAAACAAGGAAACTGTCGGATCTCCATAGATGCTCGTGTTTCGATTCTTTTTAAATATACGCTTTACCCTAACATTTTATTCAGAGACCTAATGGTGCTTGGTGTTAGGTTTTTTCCAGTCTCTTTCATTCTGTTCTACTTTCTTCATTATCTTACTTATATTTATTACAATTTTTCTTACTTCTACCCTATACTAATTCTACTATATTTAATTACTAATTAATGTAAAATTTAAATTGCTTTTTTATTACATTATAATTGTATTGTGTACTCAAAAATATTATAATTTATTATATTTATGCCAATTTTTATTTCCATTACATAATTTTTTATATGTATATATATACTGTAACTTGAAAATCTATCTCTACTGTCATTACTTGATGCTAATTCACATATAATACTTTCCTTAATAGTTCAAGTGCGGCGAAGCGCGATCCCGCTTCTTTTGTGTAACCGGGAAATGCGGAGTTGCATGACGCGCGTATTCGTTAAAATATTTTCAAATGAATTTTAAACAGTTTTTATGTTACATAATAATTGCTTTTTATATTAATTTCGTTTAATTATGGTTTTCATAATATAAGAATTAAAATAAACACTCATATAATGAGAGATAAATAAAAATTAGTAATAAATTACATTATTTTTATAATAATTTGAGTTAATTACAGCTATTATTGTTAAATTAAATAAGTTTTATTACCCATTTCATTCAGTAATTTTAGTACATACATAAGAAAATTGTTTCGTACTCAAAGGGTTAATTTCTATTTTTAATATTACGTGTTACTTGTAACGGTAATGTTGGGAAAATACGAGGATTTAGTGATTTAGTTAAATTATCATTCAATTTGTGGACCGTATTAACGGCATTATTTTTTAGTAATAACTCATACAAGAAGAAATAAGATTGTTTCATACGATTGTACTTGCTGCTTACAACCCTTCCAAAGTATCAAATGAAATAATTAATGTAAAAAAAAGTTGAAATCAATGACAAAATACCAGTTATGGTAATGTGCGAACAATCAAGTAATTCTATGATGTAGTGTCGACTGGTGAAAGATAATAAATTGTAATAAAGAAAAAATATCATTAAAAAAAAAAACAAAATATTCTTTTTATAATGAATCTATAAAATAATTTCCAGAGGTAAGAATATTCAAACGATTCACATTGACAGTTCCGTGTATAATACAGATTATAAAAGAGTTTTAACAATAAAACCTACTGTATAAATATTAGACATTCATAAACAAATACAAAGTTTTAAAAATTAATTGCTTTTTTCGAATGAAATTTTTGTTAAGAGCTTTAATTTCTAAATGTAACGAAAACTTAAAACCATCGTGAAGGGATTCGCGTGGAAATTTCTTTAATTAGCCGATGCTTTTGCGTTGAGTACACGAAGAACGGGAAGTGGTATGCAATCAAGTTCATTTAACTGCGTGGCATATAAATATCTGTGGTCAACAACGCTGCTTCTATAAACAGTCGCGTAATTTGCTCCAAGTATATTGGATGTAATAGGTACGTATGTATTAAAACGTAACGTAAAAACTTTATACCTCTTTTTATGAAAATCAGGCTGATGGATCAGTATAAAATTTGGCAGTATTAAAGTTTATATGGTGAAGTGTTAAGTTGTTAAAATCGTTAAGACATATTCCAAAAAAAACAAATATGTATATTTATAAATTTTTAAATCTGATTAATTTAATTTTTTTTAATGTTTACATTAAAACTATTTAATTGCGACTGTACTTCAAGCGGTAGCTGGAAATTAGTGATTCGCATCCAACAGGTGGATATTGTACTGAGCTACGGCTCTTTGTACCAATGCAGTACACACCCGTACCAACTGTGTACTGGGGACGATGGACATGTTTATTCAGTTATCGTTGCATAATTTTAGTAGCAGCTAATTGTATTTATTATTAATTATTATAATTTTCTAATATCTTTCTAATTATAAGTCCTGCGTTTTTAACAATGATTATTTCTATGTATCTACCTATCTATTCTTTTCTTTTATGGTTAGTTTATAGACAAACTAAAAACAATTGAGTTTTATGGCGCTATAATATTATCTAAAGTCTTACTGATTCAAGTTAGCGCAAGCGGTTCAGAACAGGCACGATATTCAACAATTAAAACTACGGAAGAAAATATAATGTCTTATTGAATGACAAAAATACTTTTGTTCACGTTTAAAGTATGCAAGTGAATACAGATTAATGTTTATAATGTTTAAATTATGACTGTTGGGTGACCATTAGTAGTCATTGATGTATTTTTGTACTCGACCGTGTCAGCTGTTAGAGTCGATATGGTTTTTGATTAGCGGCCACATAGCGGTAAACGTGGTGTAGGGCCCAAAACGTGGATCGGCGATCTAGTGATAATCGTGGATAGACTCAGGCTGCGGCAGCACAGAGCCAATCAGTGTCGAGATCTTTAGAAAAGCCTTGAGTCGAGCGGCAAGCGTCTATGACGTGGTGATCATGATAATAATTTTTATTCAACATTTATAAACTTAGTATTCATTTATACATGTTTTACAAACAAAAATATTGATTCTACTTATTGAACGCCACTATTAACATGCTTCATTACCTATTTATACGTCTTCAATTTAACAGATAGTTACATGCTTTGCTTATAACGTTGAAGTGGAATACATTTAATAATAAATAGCATGTTTCGACATATAACTGTCTGTTTGGGGAGGTAGCTTACCGCTTGCCTTTTGACACATTAGTGGAGTTTTGTTGGTGGTAGGGTGTATTCGAACGCGCCTGACTAACAACCATCCTAATGTCAATCTGCTGCCGTAACAGTATTGCTGTGTTCCGGAGATCATACATATGAGGGCAAGAAGTATTCTCAGCGATCACACTTCACCGTCTACGTTTTCATTGTCTCTTATCACCAAATTAAATTGAAATCAAGTGTTGGCCTACAAAAAATTCTGTTATAAATAACATTTTATATTCAATAAGTAATAGTCTTATAAAACTCCACACACTAGAGTTTGTTAAAAAAAAACAACGATTTTTATGTAGCAAATTGTCGACGCCTTTAGGGTGTAGTCAGTAATTAAGTAACCAATTTGCTGCACTCGCAGCGTGAAACGCGACGCTAGTTAAATGCTGTTTGCTACACATGATTGGTTGCAGAAAATTATTTTTTCTTTTTTTTTCTAACTAGAACTTAAAAAGTGCAGTGAATGTTGCCATTTATGTACAAGTATTTTCTGTATAATGTTCTGGTGTTACAATTGGATTTTAGTGAAATGTCTTGTTTTTACATTTTCGTGATAGTTATTCCAAATCTTAGACTGGTATTTGTAAATATAATCTACTGAGATTTACCTACAATTAGACTGAATGCTTGTTGAAAAGATATAAAATTTGAGTGGCGAGTTTTTCATGACGTGTAGGTATCTACTAAGAAAGCATTTTTTTTAAAACACCTCTAAGGAGGGAAAAGAGGGTTCAAGTTTTCAAACTTTTTAATTTTAGAGTTCAGGAACTCGATATGATTGATTATTAATTAGTTTTAAAAATATTACTACGCCCGGAGAATCGGGCCATGTATAACTAAAACAAAGGCAGTTGTTTAAATTAAACTTTTAAAAAAAGTACTTATGTCTAACATTTGGCGGCAAATTAAGAATTTCGTGGCACAATCGTTGAGAATCACCGCCATAGAGCTCAAGCGTCAAACACGCAGCACTTCACCTTCTGTTGCGACGCTAAAAGCGAACAAGCTAATGCACTGGAAATGAATAATTGCCCAAACATTTTAGTAAATAGCGCGGGCCAAATTTTCGCGTGTCGCAGTTACATTTCGAGTTTCGCTGTAGGCTAACGATTTGTTTTATCGTAGAGCCAGATAGTCCGATGTGGAATTACCCGACGTCCCTCATTCCCCATTTGCCGGCATAATTTCTGTTTTCGCCGCGAACGTAAACTATGATTCGCGGTGATTATTTCGTGTGGAAATTTAGCACTGATTTATCTTTAATAATATTAGCTAAACAATTTAAAAGTTTATTCATTTGTTGACATATAATTCATTTATAATTCTGTTTTCATATGATTAATCGATTAAAGCGTCACTTTGCGGAACGCCGTGACAAAAATAAAATAAAAGTAATTTGCTAATTTCCGCTTTGTTTATTCGCAAATAGTACTAAACAACAATCTTAACACATTTCGCCACTACGCGTGGTATCCTCGAGAGATGTTACGGTTTCGACAGACCGAGGTAGAAGCGAATGATTGTATTTTAGAAATAGTATTTGCCATTAAACAAAGTGGAAATTAGCAAATTAACTTTTTTTTTATTATAATAATCCTATCCGTATTTATTATTATTTAAATAATACCTCGCAATTGTAGCTCTACCACATATTATTTTAATGTTTAATAGTTATCATCTTATCAAGTTGTCATCATTCGTTATTGTTTAGATTCTTTTTTTCTTCCATTATACTTTATGTCACGGAAAGTACTTTATGATAATATACTTACTTATAGCCATAAATATTATGCTTTCTAACAACATGAGTCCTTTTAAGTTCTTAAATCCGCCTGCTTTGTAGTATTTATCTCGAATTTAAAAAGAATATAGCGCAAGCAAACATTACAGTCATGAGTAAGTAAAAGGTGTTTTCTTAAAAATTCCATCCATTTATTACTAAACATTTTTTGTCACAGTTTTTCTGAAACTCTTCATTATTGGTATTCTGATCTCAGAATTGCGACATTTATTCTTGCGTATATTCGTTACATTTCTTTAAATATGATTACGAAATACCAGGGCCTGATGTTGGAAATTTCACAGCTACCTCTGGGGATACCAAATTTTGTTATTTGCTATTACAAGAAATATAGACGGAGATATTGAGGTAGAGATAAAGATATAGGAATACTCTCCATTTAATATTGATTTTGTTTTTCTCAAAATGTGTGAAGAAATTGTATACCGTTTTATTTTGCTAACTTGACGAAACGATGGGAAAACGTTCTAAGGCAGGACTATGCCTGCTCATGACAATTAGGTGCTAACAACCATGACTGCATGACGGTGTTCGTTGCTTTAACATATAAAACGTTTTGTTAATCCCAAGTAATTTCTGGCAGGGTTATAACGTATAAATTTAATCAGAAATCACAGAGCAGTTCACGCGCGATTTATAACTTTCAGTATTACAGGAATATTGTGTTGTTTTAGCTAGATGATAGGATATTTTCAAATTAATTAAAATACCCAACTAATAAAATATCAAATACAATTTAGATTAAATATACAAATAGAAGATTAAAGTTTAATAATATTTTCTTAATTTTGCAAATTTTTTTTTGGGCAATTGCCCAACACAACAGAAATTGATGTTAAGTGATAAGGGCGTAGATGGTAATGCGTGTTTAGCTTGAATATTTTGGCTCTCACATGTATATATGACTGTCGGAACATAGTAATGCTGCTATGGCGGCAGATTGGTATTAGAGGTGATAGCTAGCCAGGCGATTTCAAAAGATTTTACCACCGTGAAAACTCCATATGCAGCCCTGGGAATCGAACTTGAGACGACCGTATTAAAAAGTAAACGACAAACTTGTGTGCCACTAAGGAAGTCACATTGTTTTCAATTTTCTTAATTTACTATATCATTAAACGTTTTTCTTTCTGCCAGTAGTAATTCCATCAGAGATATACGTAGAATGTTTTTATTCAAACACGTGAAAATGGCTGGATATGTTTTAAAATGCTATTTAATCACATCTTTGGGAGCGAAGCGCGTGCATATTAAAGCCTCCATGCCCCGGGGACGCGTCGACATGACAAAGCTGAAAGTTGTGCCAATTTACATAAAAATCTGTCTCACAAAAAATTGCTAGCCTTGTCTCTCACGTCTCCCTGCTCGTTGCCAGTTTCGCGACGTATTACACACATTCATTTGTGGAAATGCGGAAAGAATTTTGAGTTACATTTTTTTTTCAAATGACGATGAACTAAATTGGATTAATTTTATGACATTAATATCCAAGTTTGTATATTATCTCAATTATTATGACAATTTTATGTCCTCATATTTACTACATTACATAAACTTCCTTACATCTTTCTTTTCGATTCCATGTATAGTATCTTTTTAAACAAATATTTTTACGCTTTTACTTGTAATGTATTAGTCTATCAATATATGGGGCAATTTATTAATTAGGTTATTATATGTAACAAATTTCTATCAACATGCTTTAACATTTTAATCTGGAAGACAGTGCTGTTTTTATGCAGAAAAAGTGAAAATATGAAGGCAGCAGCTTGCTAAGAAAGTTCGAAAAACCCGTTCCTGTTCTTTCATTTATTAATAGGTACTCTTTTTAAAATTACCAAAAAAATTATATTTGTTTCGTACGTTGTTTAAGCGCCATACTCGTTGAATAATATAATATTAATTTTACTAATTGAAATTGACATTTTATTGTTTATCAAATTTTACGTAAACCTTAATACTTCGATACGAAAATTCTGAACATTAAATATGGATAATATATAAATATTTTAATGTTAATAGATTTTGCAAGAAACATATAAGCTGATATAGCCTACGGTATTAATTTCATTAACCCTATAATAAACTTTAGTGCTATTAACTTTATAGTGCTAGGTCATGATTACTTCAACAAGTTTTTAAAATTTTCAAAATTAATTTTCTCTTTCTATACAATAAACTTTAAAACACTCAAGAAATTTGGAAGTGCTTCTAAGGTGAAAAAAAATACTACTTCAGAAGAAATAATCCTTCATTTCTAGTAAATACATTATAATGTTAAGAGACACTCATTACGTATCAGTGTATTAGTACTTGGTTAAATAAATATAAACAATAAAAATTTGTAAGCGCCCTCTGTAGTAAAAAAATTGTCAACGCAACAGGATTCATGCGTTATGTAGGCGAAGATTACTCACCGATCGTGTAAGTGGCGCCATCTATTTGGAACGTGGCACTTTTGCACTTCTTGAATATCTTGCCGCTCACCACCTGTCGTGTGGCGCTGCCGTGCGTCGCCGGGTTGGCGGCGATTTCCCTCCTCGCGGTGGCGCTAGTATCGAATCTGTTGCGTAACTCCTCGAAGGTGGGCGCCGACGACAGGTCCGGCGTCCTGTCGCGGTAGCCGCGCCGCACTTGCCCGTACACTCGACCGCCCGGTAAGTTCGATTCGCCCGCTTTCCTGTCCATTTTGCTTTTTCACCGTTCGCACAACACTGTTAAAGTTATTTCTCACTGGTTGTTAGTTTTTTGTCAACGACCATGATTGAACTATAATGGAACATTTTAGTTTATGATTACACTCGTAGCGTAAACTGTTATCTATTGGCCGAGACTTTTAAAATCTATTTTGACAATGGAATAATTGTTTTCTGTTATTAAAATGTTGTAAATAAAATGAATTTTAACTGGCGTATTTTTCGTAGCAAAATGGTACTCTATGAATGATAAACCAATAAAATAATAATAATAATAAATAAGTAAACACCCCATGATGGTAAATAATCATCGTATTTACATTGTTTTTTTTGTACAGAAAAAACAGTAGAGATGTCTTTAAGCCATATTGGTGTATAATTACCATCAGCATTCTACAAACCGTAACGCAATAATATTTACTGCTTCTTAGTAACAATGATCGTTTTGTTAGTATATCTATACAAAATAGATGATCTACGAGGAGAAGTTAATGTCTGGTAACGTCGCATTTGTAATACCAAAATGGGATTTTAAACTATTATTAGTAACATTATAATTATATTTTACAGAAAGTCGATTAAATTCTTTTTTTTTTCGCATGCAACAAAATGCTCAGCGTCCTCTATTTAAGCAGATGTACATTTAATTTCTATAGTAGTAGTCGTCTCATTGGCGAAAGCTTAGTCTTTTATTATATTAGATTTTTTTTGTTAAACAAATAGAAATAAAAGCTTATACAATTTTTATTTTCATTAATAATTATTACGGAATCTTTATACTATTGCAAAGATAAATATATGGACATGTGTGAGTCGCACTCACATCGCGAAAGGTTTCAGACCATAAACGCGAATAAGTTTTTTAAAAGTATTATTTTCTTTGTAGTGGCAATAGAAATACAATCTGGGAAAAACCTTTCATTTCCTTTCAACTATCTATTTATTATGGTTCTTTTAGAAGAGCTCGCTGACATACGGACAAAAAGACGGACGGTTAAGAGTTCCGTTTGGCACATTTTGAGAAATTTGTATCATTGTAATGATCTTGTATTATATATATGTATATGTGTGTGTGTATTTATATGTTTGTACCCTACAGACACGCCACTGGCAAACATACTGTGTTTATAAAACTACGCCGTCTCTCAAACTATTCTTTAAACTTCTTAACAAAGTACTCGTAAAATGTTATTCTAATTTAATAGGGTGAAATGTGTTGGAGAGTAAGGAATGCGGAGTTCGTTAAGTATTTTAATTAATCACACCAACGCTTCCAACTTTGAACGGTACGTTAATAAAACATTGCGAATTTTAATGTGTGTACTAAATTCTTGATTAAGTAATAAATGTTTTAATTTTTTTTTTGCCTACCCTATTTTATTTTAAATAGGTTTGTACTTAACCGCAATCTCACCTGGTGTGGTTTCGGGTGGCACACAAACCTAGAAACGGCCTACTCACTCTACTCTTGGTCACTTTCTGACTCACACACACCCACCATGTATAGAGACGGGAACACTGACGCCGGCAAGTTGTTTCATTCCTTTGCTGTAGGCATTATGATCGACGAACTCATCATCATCATTTCAGCAATGTGAGGCAATAGACAATAAATACAAAATAATTTATTGGAAAATAATTAACGCCGAGTTTCGTGCATATATTAACAGAACAGATGTAGATTGTCAAATTCAAATTTCGAATTTGAATTCAATTTTGTTTTTTGTTCAAAGTTATTACAACCATTGACAAAAGTACGTATCCTAAGACATAAATTAACTTTAACAGGCATTGCAAAATAATAATTGAGAAGAATTTAAAATTATATAAAACTAACACATACCAAATCAAATCTGATCTGATATGAAGATATAAATTACTTTTTCATGTTTCTTTTATATATATATATATATTTGGTAATAAATTGATGAACTCGTTCATTTATTTTCAGTAACGAAGCCAGAATATTCTAGAGTTTTCAATCTTATTTATAACTTTTTGAAATTTAATGTATATAATATTACTTATGTTACCTATATTTTTTTATAATTATCAAAGAATAGTTACATACAAAAAAAAATTAAATAGTTATTCGAACGTCGAGGTTGATGCGAAATGGTTAAAAAAGTTTCCACTATTGAACAAAGTTCAATTAATTTTTGCGGTGTCATTGTTTACAACGCAAGCCGAGAGTGGAGAGTTCTCATTACACGTAGAACGTTTGCAGCTGAATTTATTTTAATAACACCGGTTATGCTTCGGCAATATGCCCGTCTGGGTAATTATGTAATTTAATTTAATGGACATCGTGCAGCGCCCGCGAAGTGCGCCCAACAACTGCTTAATTAATATTATAATATAATAATTTTAATTACAAAGGAATACGTTTAATTAAATGAATAATCGAATATGTTTTTAATATCTTTGACACTGCTTCATTCCTAATTCCTAATGTTATTAATGACGACAGCGTACTGCTGTAAAGTTTCCCCATAGCTAGAGCATATTGGAAGCGGTGAAAGGTGGATGAAACGGGTCGTTGGCATACAGCGTGACGTCAAAAAGTGCTACGTAATTGCCTGAATTTAATTAATTGATTTTGTTTTCGAGACTTCAGCGATAATGAAGTCTTAAATAGCCCAATGACCAGAATACTCTAGCTCTTATGTGTCACTACCGGAAAACAGTAATTCTTTAACGGAGTTAAATTGACATTTAGGATGTTATCTTGGCGGATAAAAAAAACTTACCTCTATCAAAACTCCACAATATATGCGACGCGGGAATTGGTGCAGAGAGCTCTGTGATATAAAATGAAGCACCATATTTATACTCTGGCTCCGACGAGAGACCTGCCGTGAACATGTTGCATGTCATACACGGCGTATTTAGGTTAGTTGATAATTTATTTATTTATTCATTATTGTGCTGCCTAAAACATATGAAATACAAAGAGATAACTTAATGTTCAAAATGCATTCTCTTTCACGGTAATTTATTACGAATTCCTCTAATCGAAATGACGTCAAAATCACATTCTAACTTTAAAAACAATTTACATAAAAATAAGGCAAAACATCCACCGTCAATTACGCGGAAACAAGTTACAACATATTTTTTAAAGAGAACCTTTAACAAGTTATCATGAAATATGAATGTATTACATGTAATTAGTATTTACGCTACCAACGTTGCTTTATGTTTCTTAACGAGATATTAATAATAATAAAATACATTTAGGAGGATCGAATATAAAGAAATAATTTATTGTTTGCTCGTGTTCATATAATACCACAACGTCGAGCCTTATCTCACCAAGTCTAGAATTTATTTGGTCTAGGTCTAAAGCAAAGCTGCTTTACCCGACTTTAACTACTGACGTTTGTGCGAAAATAGCGATAGCCTAGTTTACAAAGAGGTACAATAATATTAAGGTATATACATAACATTAATTTAGAATCCACGTTCGAATGAATGATAATAATGTTAGAAAATCTACATATTTTCCGTAGATAATGAGCGCTTGTAAGCAAATCAAATATTTATTAATTAAAGGACAGGATGGAAGAAAGGATGTCTTATGAATTATTTATATATTCTGGGTGGTAAATTAATATATTTTAATTTTGCAACTCTCGCACCTAAATGAAGTAAATAAAGTTTTTTTTTTAATTCTTTCTCATTGGAGAAAAGAGTTCTATATCGTTAGGTTACTGATAATTTTTAATTATTGAACGAAACATTGATTTAAATCCGATTCAGATATGAATAAATTTCCTATTTAAATCTTAACTTCTTGATTCTTCTTTCAGAACCATACAAGTTTACATGGGCTCGAGAATTTCTTTTGCTATCTTCACAACAGATCGACAATTTTAACGAATGCATTAGGTGTAAATATATTAAATATACCAGTTAACTACGTAAAAACCTTTGGCAATACTTTAATACTACTATTAAAAGGTACGGTATCTTTGCGAAATATAATTACTAACATTATTATATTTATTCAAATTAGACTTAAAATTAGCACTTTTTTAAATCAATTAATTAACATTTATAGACGGCTTCTCGATTCGACCACAATTCTATCTTATTATATAGTATTTATATTTCATGATACAGTTAAATTAAATGACACTTTTTATAAAAAGTAAGTAGACGAAAACATAGTATTTTGATAGTAAAAATTAGGCACTAGTGTATGTTCACAGTATATCATATACAATTGCTCCGTTGAACATAAGTCTCCTTATATGTCCCATGATATAATATTGACATTTAGTTGCGTACATTTTTAATTAGACCTTATTTACAGACACATTCTAAAATGGATTGATTGTCATTCACAATTACTTTGTTTCGTTTATCTTGCTTCGGCTGGAATCAGAACTCGTTGCTTATTCCTTGGCAGTTGTTGGAAATTTACTGAGCGTCTCTAACAACAGATAGCATCGGAAATACGGGTGGTCTTTGTTTGAGTTAACAATGTTACCCGGTTTGGCGGTCCGCTCGCCCGATTTGAAGCTCACTCGTTCGATGAATTCAGACCAGTGTAAACATTTATAATATTATAAAAGAAAAGGCCACGGAGCTACGGTAAAATATATACACATTTAGTATATATCTAAGAACGGACTAGATGCCGATTTCACTAAATTTTAAGTGGCAATAACAGTAGGCGTACACGGCGAAGTGTGTTCGTCCAGAATACTCCAGGCTCTCACATGTACACAGGCTGTCACTGCGGGAACACAGCATTGTTGTTATAGCGGCAGATTGATATTGAGGGTGATACCTCACCAGGAGGGTTCGAAAAACCCTACCACCATCCAATATATGCAGGCGATAAGAAATAGCTACAAAGTATATCATATTAATATAAGCTTGATTTATTATAAATTGAAATAAATAGTCACGCAAAAGGCATTTGTGTAGCATTATAGAAAATGTCCAAAATAAAAAGCAAAATATCTACCGTTTGATTTATGTTATAAAATGATAAAATATAAAACCGGGAATTTTTTTTAAATTAAGTACTTTAATATTACGAGGGTACGGTATACACCACCTAAGTTCGTCCTTTAAGGCATTAAATATTAAAGTCTCCTTTGTAAGCGACTCGAAGGTATACCGGATTAAAACTGTATATGTTTTCCTGATTCCTCCATTTCGCCTACTTATGTATCACGCGGAGGTACTTGCGGGTGGAAATTAAATCTCTTCATTACATCCGACAACTTTAAGTTAAATTTATTCGGAGTGGTGGTGGTCGGCGAGCGAGACGCCTGCGCGCATTCGCCGGGAAGATTATTGCGTAATTTGATTCCATGAACACTTTGTTGGAAAGTATAAAAATATTTTTACGTAGAATGTTATACATGTAGATCTTTAACAATTAAAACTGGCATTAATTAAAACTGGTATATAAAAAAAAAAGTATTTTTTATTGTTTGTATGTTAACACTTGACGTCGATTTCACCTGATATTAAGTGACAAGCAAGCTGTAGATGGTAAAGCGTATTTCTGTAGAATACTGGCTCTTACGTGTACGACTACCGGAATACGGCAATGCTGTTATGGCGGCAAATTGACATTGAGGGTTATAGCTAGCCAGGGTTATCGAAAAATTCTACTATCATCCAATCTTACATTGAAATCCTACATCTTAATAGATTTTATTTTACTGACATAAATTTATCAAAGTACTAAAAATAATAAGAGTATCCATACGAACATAGGGACTGTTTATCTATACAGACCTTATTATAGGTATATCTATTAAATCATACTAAAGGTTTTGTTAAGACATACACGTCGAATGGAAGGTTCTAGATAGCTCTAAAATTTCGAAGAACTTTCAGTCCCTTTTAGAAATATAGTGTTCTTCCATCCATTCATGTTTCACTTTTTTAGTGAAACATGGAAGATGGATTGATTAATGTTCATGGTAGAGTAATTAAAAAAATATATAAAACGTTAATTCTAGATTTTGTATTTGAAAGACTATCTAATTATGAGTTCAGCACGGCTTTTTAAACTTGTTTATTACTTACATTTGAAACTGATTACTGATTTCAATATTTGGGCAATTGAATAATTTAATACCTATTATTCTAATGCATTGTGCACTTAAAAGTGTCATTTTATAATTATAAATATATTCATAATAAGTAACTTGCATTACTACAACACTTTCATAGGCTTTAACACGATTTTTGAAAGAAGACGCTGATATGAAAACGACTTCAGCCTCTATTTTCATTTTTATTCAGTAAGATATATCATTGTATTCTGCTTTGTACTGGACTATAGCTTGTAGAGTTACTAGGCTCTTGAATATAGTATTGGGTCAGTCAAGTACATGGGCAAACAAGCTGCTAAATATAATGTATAATGATTATCATTTACTAAAAAGTAAAACGTATATTTATGATTTCAAAGTTCCATTACTTTATATTAAAACGATCTGTTTCCACGTTGATAATTTTTGTTTTAACAATGATTAAAATATTCGTTATATCATTGGTTTCAATCTTTTTAATTATGATTTCTAATCGCGATCTCCACATCTACCCTCGTACATTTTTTGTATTTCACATCACATATCTAAAGTATTCGATCTCCCTTTTAATTATTTCAATTATTATTTGAAATTATTATTGTGTATAGTTTATAAGTTACAATCATCAGAAGTGCTTGCGGATAATTTTATTTTTATTAAAATTTCAGCTTCGAATTCGTGTGCATGTAATATAAATAACAGAAATGCGACTGCTTTAAGCCTTCATAAATTCTAATTATCACTTACCAAGACGGTTCTATTTGTCTACCTTTTTTTCGTTTTGCTCCATCACTAAGTTTGTGTCTTTGCTCTAATAAATTCGAAACAGAAAGAATACTTGTGTAGATTTTAACAAATAAAAGTTGACAGTTCTACTATACGAAGCCAACGCATATTAAATGTATAAAGGCCGAAATGGTTTCTTTTTTTATTTAATTTCTCAAATTTACGAAAAAACGTAAAGAATAAATTAAACATTCGAATTTTTCATCCAAATGGCACCGCCGCCAAAAAACTTATTCAAGACTTTCTGTTATTGGCAGCTCAGTTAACTTTTCTTTTTAGCTTATGGATATTAAATTTATTGTATTTTCCATATTATTGTATGAAAGTTGAGAAATTTCAATCAATTTTTACTTCCTGATGACATTTGCATGTGTAAATACGGTTAATGTTATTTTTACAAATTACTTATAGCGTTAGACCGTAGATTCAATGATAAAGATATATTCGAAATATAAGAAAAACATGTCAGAAAAAAGTTAACAATTACCCATTGTTGTAATATAAGGTAAATAAGTCTTTAAATACTTATTTGTTTTAATTTTATAGTATGTACATTTATGAATTATACGTATTATATAAAATTAATCGGATTGATGCTGGTAATGAGAAAAGAATTAAACCTTTTCAAGAAGTATTCATAGGACTATGATGTTTTTTCATTCTACTATTCAAAGCTTGCGGAGATAGCTTTCGACAGTGTTGACAGTGTTAAGAGGGTCAAGAGTTTTCTCAAGAACTATCGATTGTGTAGTGACAGTTTATCGGCCTATATTTTTTTGGTTGTTCGCTGGGAAAGATGGGCGTAAGGAATTAGGAAGTCTGCCATCATAGTCCACTGCGACATAAAATCATCTATAATCACACTAAAAATTCTTTTTTTATCTATATTTTTTTCTGTAATAAGAGTTTCTGTGTTGAAAATTTTACGAGTATAACGCAATTTACCCGTTCCAAGATCGGTTTTAGTTTAACGCATTTAACGTCTGAAGTTCAGCATTTCAGAGTTCGATGAACATTTACTTTAAGTCAACACAGATAACATAATTTTTCTCGAGCAATGGAGAATTTATAGAAAATCAAATGAATTTTTAATCGGAGACGATTTCCAATTTTACAAATATTTAAATCAATTGCTGCACATTATTTTTAATTTTTTTTTTACGGTAATGGATGAACACTTGACCTCGAGTTTACCTGATGTTAAGTGTCAGTGGGCCTTTGAGTGTGACACATGCTCCTCCAGAATAATTTGGGCTTTTACATGTATTACTTACATTTACATACATGTGAGAGTTAAATGTATTCTGGATGAATACGCTTCATCATCTACGGCCACACACTTATCATCAGATGAAATCGAAACCAAGTGTTAACCCATAACTGATAATAAAAATATACAATTTTTCGTAATCTAAATTATTTCAATTCTAAATTATTTCGTAATCCAAACAGATTATTCTGTATGAGCGACTATAAATACAAAGTGTATATAGGTAGAATGTACGATTTATGTAGCACGTAAAAATATTATTAAAAAATTTGATTAGATTAATATACATGAAAATATTCAGCGATACAGAGAATATTTACATCGGAAAAAAATAAATATTTAAAAGTATAGCAAATTTAGAATGTTTTTTTCGTAGTCAATTTAAAGTTCTGGTAGATGATAGTTAATCTAATAATCCATAACAGGAAATCACAAAGGTTGTAAAACATTTTGACCTTCTTTTAAACGGCACTTAATCGTATATTAAGTACACTTTGGCACACAAAGTTAAAAGCGGACTCTTAAATGTTAAAAATATTAACGCAAACATTCTCCAGAAAATTGACTTGAATGTGAAATTTATCAATTAATTGGCTATTTGTTCTTATTACCCCATTCGTGACCGGTTGTCCACCATTTGTGCAAAGTTTATCTGACACTATGACATTTTTAATTACGTACATCATATTCAGGGTTAGTTATTAATAGTTGATAATAATTAAGAGGAATTTTTATATTTTCAATCATTGTAAACAAGTTATAAACAATTAAAAAATAATTAAGAGACTATGTTGGAAAAAACTAGTCGCCTCAAATGGGTTAAGCGGTAAACAGTAAGGACTGCAGAATATGTAATTCCTCTATACATAGTTCAGAGTGTCCGAATATTGATAATACTCTCTAACGTCAAAGACGTTATCAGCAAGCCTTCACGTTCAGGAATTGTGTCCAGCCGAATTTCAATAACATGCTCCCTATATCGTCTTATACCTTATAACTTCTAATTTATAGATTAAAATTGAATGAACAATTATTTAGATTTCCTTCCTTAAAGGTTGACGAAACGAATTTGCGACTTCCGAGTGTTGCAGCTATCTATGGGCAACGGTGATCACTTTTCATCGGGTTAACTGCTCACTTGTTTGTTTACTCTTCCTATATTAAAAAAAAAATCATGAATTGAATATTTTTAACGGTAACGTGTTAATTTTGAATGTATAACAGTATGAATAAGTTCTTCACTTAATATCAGAATTAATGCTTAATATAATATTGATACTGCTGTAAAATCACTTCAAAAAATCTATAGTTCTCACAGCATCGTCAAAAATTGTTTGTTATAGTTTTTTTTTCTAATTGCAGTGTTACTTTACCACCATGATTAAATAAAACAGAAATTAATTAGCTAATTTCAACTCTGGTTATAAGCAAATATTACGTTTAAAACGATCGACATCAGGCTGTCCAACCCGTAACATCTGAGGATGCCACGTGTAGTTGCGAAACGCGTGCAGATTGTATTTTAGCCGTAATATTTGCTATTAAACAAAGCGGAAATTAGCTAATTAATTTTTGTCTTATTTATTAGTTTTTAACTGTCGGTGATAGTATACGGTTCTGAGGTAACATGAGTAGTGAAGTTTTAATGATCGGGGTATAAAAATCCTTCTGGCTGGTTACTATTAAGAAAGTCTAACTGCCGTCATGAAATCATTGCTATGTTGCAACAGATATACGAGGATCGAAGTATCGTAAGTGAAAACGCTTCATTATTTACAACACCGTCCCTTAATATCATAAGTTATTTAACATTAGATTTACCGGACCCGTCATTTTGACGGATCAATCCAAGATAAAAAATTTGTTATACCGACATGCGTTTGACTTTTTTAATTTATTATAGTATCTCTGGCAACACTGTTCTTTACATGTTATTGCAAAAAAGGAGAAATAAGACTACCATAACGCACAAAATTACTACAAACTCGAAAAGAAAACAATAAAAATGTGTCGGTAATTCTAATACTAAGGTCCACTGTTATCTCATTGCTGATAAAATATACTTTATCAAATTTTGAACAACTTGCTAACATTAATCCATTTAATTAATGATTAAGTACGACACCTTTTATATTCGACTAAACATTAATATAAAGACTTGAAGACAACGGACTCGTTTCTTATACACGGTTCACGGTAAAGATTAATTAAGTAAACAATCGCTGTGTGTAAAGTAATTATTGACCTGGTGGAAAAGTTCATTTCTACTCCTATTTCTAGAACATAAACTTGCCGGTAGGCGATATTACTACGAGTGCTTAATGTAACGCAATATTTTTTTATTATCACGCTATAATTGTACTTTAGATCTTACGAGTGTTTATTGTCTTAAGAACACAGTCAGTAATAGCGAAATTCGTACAATAACCACTGTTAAATGACTAATTCGTATTACGTTCTTTTTAGGAGTAAGGCCTTTTTTCATTAAAATTCTTGGCAAACTTTAAAAAAGGATACTAACAGCAAACCTATGGTGAGATGACTCGTTGTTGTCTATTATGTTTTAAAGAATAATAAATATAGAATTTTAATAGGGGATCTGATATATTACGTAAAAACCAAACACAATATAATGTAGGTGTAAATAAGAGCAACGTTATATCATTTAATTAATAGCTCAATAAATTAATTGATAACGTGTGATTGTGTATTTAATTATATAAAAGTAAATTACACAGGCAAACAATCATTTGCCTAAAACGTTTCATTTTACATTTAAAGCCCAGATTTGAGACACTTAAAAGCAATGATTGAGTGGCTTTCGTTGCTAGTAATGGTATGCATGTATGAATAATGAACTGCTGATTTGAATTAAGCTAACAAATTAAAAAAAATATTCTGTAGTAAGAAGTATATTATAAATTAATACATACATATCTGGAACATTTCACAGATAGTTCTCCGATCCCAAGAGAGGTAACTAAGCAGCAGCTGTAGTGTGGGCTATCAGAGACCGATACACATACATATATAATTTTAAATAAATAGTTAAATGTAGATAAACAATCGGACGCAGAAGAAACACGAATGTTCATCATATGAATATGTGGGATAAGAGAATATCACATGGTGTAAGAGGTAGAGTTAGTACCATTATACCAATGGGTCGGTTAAAATATTGCCACTACAATTAAATTTGCGTAAGAAGTTTTATTTATAAGAATAGTTTTCATTTGTTAGTAATTTAATGAGCACAGTTCCAGATTTTCTAAACGCTGAACACATTAAATGAAAATAAACTACACTTAGCAAACGTTTGAATAGTAAATATATTTCACGGAAATGTAATATATTTATAGCAGGCAAACTCAATCACTCATAGAGCTGGAAATAACAAGCCGACGGTGTTCATTCGGATGGAGAAAAATGTAAATAAGTCTTTTGATATAATATGTAGTCCGCCAATCATGTAACTCGTTTAGAAATAAACATATTTCCGAAACAGATTTGAAATTTTTCATTGCAAGCATTTAATAAGGTTCAAATTGTGAAATGAAAATGTTTGAAGTTTATTCATTAATAGAAAAAATATTCCAATGACATACCGAATCTCGTTAACAACGAAGACCTGCCATAATCAGTGGTTAAAAAAAAGGAAACCTTTACTACGCTTGTATGTATTAACACAGGATATTTATAATACCAATAAAAAATATAGGTATCAAGCATGTAGTCAAGTTTCACAAATTAATTAACCCCGTGTAACTAATTGGTCGTTATCCTGTAAGCAATTTCGTTGCGAAGACACCTTTGAAAGGTTTAATGGAGGCGCTTATGTCACAAGACAAATGCCTATCTATTCTCCACACTTTAACAGGATAGATGCTTATGTTGTAACATACTTGAGGCAAACTAACAGCAATTAAAATATTTACAGCGACTGCACGTAGTTTTGCTGTTTGCCTTTAGTGGAGTTTGGATGGCGGTAGAATTATACAATTCTGCCTGCATATTTACCATTTTTAAAGTCATTCTGCCGCCGTAACAGAATTGCTGTATTCCGACAGTCATAATGTGAGAGGCAAAAGTATTTTGGGTGTGTACGTTTCGCCACCTACAGTAATATCAGCACTTAACATTACATGTTATTGAAGTCAATTTTTAGCGTACCGATAAAAAACAGTACTGACAACCGGTTACGTTTTATTTGCCACTTATTTACATTAATAAGCGATAATACATATTCTTTATTTTGTTCCGGTATAATATTTTTTTAAATTTTGGAATCATTAAGTTATTGCTGCAAAACTGTAACATCAATAAGTTTCTAATGAGATTTTTAATAATCTGTGGTACTTTCTGGAAAGATTGCAAGAAAAGTAAAAAAAAAATGCCAACCTAATGATGGGAAAATAAGAAAGGCTAACTTTAAACCTGTTTTTAATTAAAATACAATAATATATATGTAAGAAATTTTAGAGTGATTTTAAACGATTATTTTATTAGAATGAGTATATCTAACAGTTTCATCCTATAAAACTAAAAAGAAAAACACCTAGTGTGGCCAAATAGAGAAAATTTATTTGGCAAACATTCTAACTTTATTTTGTAAGTTAATCTTAAAAGATTGTTACATCTTTTTAGTAAAAAAAATCTGTTTTTGTAAAATTACTAAAGTTTTAAAAACGTCACTTAACTTTTTTATAAAGTCAATACAATTTTTTTTATTTAAAAAATTAAATATTGTAAATACAATAAACATGACAAAACAAAATAGTTTAAAGCACGCAACAGCTTTACGAATATGCGAGAACCTACAAAAGCAATCGCCTATTGTGGCTCACCGAAATTTGCCTCGGAATTTATCGTAATGAGGATCGGTCAGTTGAAGTACTTTGACAAAGAGATTTTATCTTTTTTTAAACTTTGTTATCAAACAATAAACACGAAAACTTGTTTCAAAGAGATGCAAATACGTTTACTACCAAAATGATAAGGTTATTTGTTTCGATATAATTATGATTTATTAAAATGCAACAGTTTTGCGGATTTATTTATTACCTATGTGATATATTTTTGTTTTAATTTATTCGTCCATAAGATGGATATTGTAGTACTCTAATAAATAAGCATTAAAGAGTAACATAATATTCCCTAACGATCTGTTTGGCTGAAAGGGCATGTAAAAGATTAAGACATTAAAAAAATAATATGACTCATGTGAAGAGAAAACGAGATTAATATTTAATTAAAGTACCAAGTTATAATTACGCTTCTTTAATAAGAGATAGTCAAATTTCTACATTTATTTCATTTTTAGGTTAGAAAGAATATGTGTGATGTAGTCTCATAATAAATAAAAATAACCTTTTACGGTGAAAGCAGTAAAGATTGTGAACAAGTGAATCTCTAATGAAATCTTGTGATTCTTTCTATTTTATATGAATTACATGTAAAAGTTTGTGTTCGGGTTCATTTTGTGTTTTCTCATCGTACAGGTTCATAGTTTATCGTTCTTTTTGAAAAGAAGGATAATATGGCTATATAGAAGCGTATTATTATTACAAATTACTGTTTTTTGTCTCGAAATGACGAACGGGATTTATTATCTTATTTTTTTTTCTTTCGAAAAACGTGTAGCGAATTTTTCAATCTGTTTACATATCATTGTACTAGATAGACGTTTCTGAACAGAATAATATTTGCGTAAGTCTTTATATGTTTGAAATTTGAAAAAGGGAATCGATTGTTTACAGGTAACTAATTACGTTCGGGAAGTCTGTAATTTTTCAGAGTCGTTTAGTCGACGATAGTTATTCATCAATATATTGACAGCAGATCTGTATATAGGAGAGCGTCTAACGTTTAAGTGAGGATAAAATAAATATGACTTGCAAAGGAGAAATATCTTGTCAAAATATATCTGTACTCATGATCCAGTACACAAATCGTACAATAATTACTTTTTTTAACGCTAAGTTCATTAGCACAATTATTTATCACCATAAAGAAATATAATTCATAACAAATAAATCTTTTATCATTTATTTTGCTTTCATTAAGGTTTCAATATGAAAATAAAATATAAATAAAAATGTTTTACCTTTGCACGTACTTCATTATTAAAATAAAATTAAAGAAAATACCCATTAATTATTAACATGATAATTTAATTTTAAACTTATACATCTTAGAAATAATAAAAGTAAAAAAAAAATGTAAAAAAGTATTCTTTATTTTGTTAGTAAAATAAGTTGATAGAATTTCCGTAACTTTGTGTGAATCCATTACGTACGGGGATAACAAAGTTAATTTACAAAGAATTAGGATTAAGGACTCACTTGTTCTTATATTCGGGGCTGTGTATAAAATCTTGTTTAGAAGAAGTTTTTATAAGTTTAAAATATATGATAAAATTTTGTAATTTTGGCGTATGTTTTCTTTGCATCACGCAATGATTATTTGTTTTTCATTCAAACTGTATGATATTCTCGATGTGAAATTTATTTATTTTTTAACAGTGATTTGCATGGAGGAAAAGATTGTGAACCTTTCCGGTTAACTACCACTCACAGTGTCACTCGGCCACCATAACATTATTGCAGGCTGTATTTATAGATTTTAAAGCCAGATTATTCTAAGCGAGCACCCTTCACCGTCTCCGGCCTTTGTGTCACATAAAATTATGTGATAAAATAAAATTATGGATAAGAAAATTCATAGTGTTTATGTATATACCTATAAAGCAAACTCATGGACTTTTCAAACGCGTAGATCTGGCTTTCTGTCTCGGTGAGAAAAGAAACTGGGACATTCATTGTAGCGGCGACTTAATTCAATACAATGAAAGAACTTTAAAGCTGGATGGATAACTTCCCTCTTACTTTGGTATTAGAAAAAAAAA
>DWQX01002096.1:0-23487 GCA_018245475.1 Pharmacophagus antenor
GGGGTGCGTCAGATGTGTTTAAGAGAGAGGTATATATATATATATATGTGTGTGTGTGTGTGTGTGTGTGTGTGTGTGAAACAGAGTATTATGGGTAAACACGCGGCATCATATGAGTTTCATTGTAACGTAACATGTAAATTTCAGATTAGCTACTTACCTTACCTTATAATCGATAAAAAAACAGGGATCATGATTATTTCGTCCATATACAAAAATCTATTATACTTTTATTATTCCCTATGATTTTATTGCTCTTAATAATGTGTATATTTAGGAAATGACTCAAGTCGAAAGAGAACTCAGTGCTTGCAACGCACTCATATCTTCCTAGAAAATCTATGATCTAAGCTAATTCCCGATCAGAGCGCTATTATGACCTATAAAAAGTTCGTCAGTTTCATACACTGCAACAATCATGCATTAACTAAACAGCATGTTTTTTTTTTCTTTCAACAATCCTATAATAGGATGCGAAGATAAACCGGTTTTATATATTGTTAAATCAATTTTAACATAATTTATACATTTAATTTGGCATAGGAACTGTTATAATTAGTTTTTATATGGCGAAACTTAAAAGAAATGCATAATAGAAATATCAAATGTAAATCTCAAAACCGGCACTAAATCTATCGACATATTTTTTCGATTTATTTTCGTGTGCGTAATAATTTTGTGCATTATTGTATTCTTACTTTTATGTTTCGCTATAAAATGTATAGAACAATATTGCCAGAAGCAGTGTAAAAAAATAAAAGTCAAACGCACATTAGCATACGGAACTTTTTATCTTGGGTTGGTTCGTCAAAATGACGGGTCCGGTAAATCTAGTGCTAACAGTAAATTTTGAACAGTATATACAGTTCTTGCATTTTATAAATTTTATGTGAAAGTATAAAAAATATATATTTAATGTTTACATTATAATAAATGTGCAAATTCATACGAAAATCTTCATACCTCCCTAAACAACCAAATATTAATGAATGAAACAAAAATCATAAAGAGGAAGATGACTATTTAGCGGTAGGCGGTGTCCAGGGAATGTATTCTAGAGGCACAAAACAACGCCTCCCGGAACAGCCAGATGACTATTGCCCCTTCATAAGGGCATAGAATGCTGGCCAGCTGAGCACGGCCTGGGAACATGGCGCCCGTCAGGTCGCAAGGATCGCTGTACATCTGTAGAACTCGATTCAGGTTAGCCGATAACGGCTAATTCCTAGTAAAGCTTATTATGGTTCATGTAGGAACTAAATCACTACATATGTTGTCACATTATATACTAGCAAAGAAATGAAGCGCTAAAGGTAATTACTTTATTTACATCGTTATCAATTTAACCTTAAAGCGAGATTAACTCCTAGAACTTTAATTTATTTTCAGTCAGCATTGTTCAGGCAGACAATTTGACTTTCTTACTTTGAAGAGAGGGAATTGGTATAAAAACTCTCGGTTTTGTTGCTCAAATAATTTATTATTAACAATAATATTTGTTTCATACATTTCCTTGAATGGTCAATGTTATATATACAGGAACATAATTAGTGAGTGGAAGTTCACGAGGAGCTGAACTCTTAATTTAAGTTCAAGAGATTAGTGCTACCTACTATAGCAGCACTGAGCTTACCGTATTGATATTCGGCGAGCGTTATTATAATCGGAAACAGGAAGCATTCGTCGATACAGCAAGGAATGATAAAATCAAACTTGACACACGCGGCACGCGGTCGTTGCGATTTTGCAATAGTAGCCTATTAAAACGATAAAAATATGGAATACCATTGCATACTTGCTAGGAGTCGCAGTCGGCTACCTAATCGTACAATAGACATTTAACATTCGGTAGCTGATCATGGTTTCTTGGCACTCCGTGAAACTGCAAGTGCACAAGAATTTATTATTGCTTTAGGTCACGCGACGAATGCTAAATAGGCGGGCAGACGCTGTGTTGTCCGTGCGTGCTCCGGCGACGGCTAACCAATTGTGCGAAATATTATATATTCGATTCCGCGAATCGGCCGGAAATTGCTCTTTCATTATGCACGACGAGTGCGCGGAATGATCGACGCGGACGGATCGGGCGCCTTCTCCGCGATGTGTCGATGAGATAGATGCTTCTAAAACGTTGGAATCCCCTCCGTGCCTACATTAAAGTACAGTATTGATTTAAATACATTTCAATTCAAACAACAGGCTTTAGTGATCGCGATTTAGCATCGTATTCGTTATGAAATTACAATAGAAATAAAAAAAAAGTGAGACGCGTAAGTTATTCAGACATAATGTGCGCCGCGGGTAATGTATGTTGCCCACCACGGTAGATCGATGGTCGGACGTGCGGGACACGGCGACTGCATAATAAAGGCTCGCAGGTACCAAGCGCTACCGAGAGGCGCGTGCGATAACGCGCGATTGAATTCACTTAACTCCTTCAATGAACTACATAATTGACAACATCGTTACAGATGACAAACTGAAATGTTTTAAAATAAATGACAACAATAGAGCGAGTTGCGTGTCAGCGCGGAGCGTATTATATTGCACAGTCTGTAGAGACGGCAGATGTTAGAATCATGCGAGCACCTTAACTCTTTGACTGCTAAGCGTTTTGAACGATTACACCGGAATTTGCACACGTACACCAATAGTCAAATAAAGCAGGCATCGAGAGAGCAATCGCATCCATAGGGCGTACCTTTATGTTTTAGAGGATTCATATAAGTGTAGAACAGCATATTAGTGATTATGCTGATATAAGTGACGAAACTCCACACCGATGAGTTTTCGAAGACGCATATATGCGCTCATAGCAGTCAAAGGGTTCATCAAAGTAATCGCGCCGCGTTCTCAGTAATTAACTTCTCATTAGCGAATATGAGAATTTCATGTATTTTTTATAAGAACCTAACAAACAGTTTCCCTGTGTTGGAGTATTTGAAAAACAATAGACTGTTAAGAAATTATACATCATGATAATATACATAAACATAAAAATTCATAAAATCAATACAGGGTAGGGGAACCAAACAGCGATAACAATAGACAGCCTCAACAAAATGTATATGTAAATAACGAGGGTGTCTCTCTGCTTGAAAACCATAATGACCGGTTTGGGCAATATGACATTTCTCAGAATATTTAATGACAAATACTAAAAAAAATATGTAACCTCCTGTGAATACATCGACATTTTTTCAAGATTGTTTTAAGTTAAACAGAATAGGAATATAATTACGCCGAGGTATAATTAGTATAAATAAAAACTTGTACGGTCGGACTGGTGGAGTAGTCAACCCGGACTCGGATCCCTGCCTACGGCGCGGGCAAAAAGCCGCAAAGCAGGATCGTTGGCAACCCTAATTGCGAGCATCGTTATTATTAAATAACTGAGCTGTAATTAAAGCACTAAATGAAGTACATCTCTTTCGTAAGAAATACACTGCCTGTTATTAGCTTACATTATTATGTACTAATATTTTAAGTTTTTAATTTTTATCTACGTACTATAAACATCAGAACGGATCACCTTTAAAACAAAAAGAAATTGAAAAGGCGGTTATTAAATAGTTAGAAATGAACACGGTTAAATCCGTGAACATTACTTTTATAATTAATGTGTACTATCTTCGCGTAAGTCTAAGAAATAATTTTCAAAATAAATTTTTGCAAGAGCTGCATCTAAAAACAAACACGAGGTACACTCATAACACCGCTCTTTTGAGTCGGCTTAAAAAGTCACTCATAAACACATTAATGGCATTAAAATCCAATAATTTAATAAAATATTGATACCATAGACTATAAAGTTCATTAACATGCAACAAATCAAGGTGCCGCGAAAAAAAAGTTGTCGGATTACGTCACTAGGTAAACATGAGTCAGTTCGGAGATATTGTGATATCGCGCAGCTTGCGGATCTTACCTAGCGATATTGCTGTAGTTGTATAAATACGTCAACAAGTACAATCATAGCAATTACATTAAGAAGCTAGGTTATCTTTGATGATGTAATATATCTATAAAAAATCAAATCAAATATGCGAGATACGATTTATAATAGTAACTAAACTCGTCAGATTTCCAATTATCGCCATAATAGTTCTCGTTGCGCGTAAATAATTTGAAATACAGCGGAGCCATCTCGAGAAACTACTAAAAGCGGTTAGGCCGAAAATATTTCCCATGTTCATATTACCCTATTTATATTAACTTCTATTAGGACCTGTTTTACTGCCTCCGCAGCTTGGTTTACCGCTTGCTTTTGTAACGCGGAGGTCCCGGGCTCGACTCCAGTGCCTCATGAGTAGTGGAATCGAGGTGTGGATGACTACGAAAATTATTAAAAGTTTAAAAGTAAGTAGCTTTTTCTATTCTTTCTATTTATGTATCATTTAATATTTTGTTTTTCTTGGCAGTTGTTCTAAATAGAGAGCGCGTTTGTGAACTGATCTAGATAAGTTTATGACGATTAAAATTGGTTACAAATATGGAAGTATAATAAAAAGATTTTAAATTTGAATTTGGAAGGGTTTTTTGTCTGGCTTGTTTTTACCCTAAAGGTTTATCTACCATAACCAAGTTGCTGTATACCGCAAAAATATTTTTCATCACAATTTATATATAAATTCGTTAAAAAATACTTTAAGAAAAACAATTTTTAAATATTGTAATCCTATATCTAGAGTTACTTACTAATATATCTTATTACGAAATGTATTAATCTTAATCCCTGGTAATAGATACCGGCACTAGCACTTCTAATATACATTACATAACAGCAGTGAATTGGGATCGTGGCATAACTTCAGGTGCAGCAAGCAAAGCCTTATAAAGTAATATAGCGGCGAAAGAAAAAGGCTGCCATCTTTTTGTATTGATTACATATTTAACAGACAGAAAATACATTTTAAATTATTTTAAATGAAAAATAAAAATCTTAAAAATTATGTCACAAAAGGCGGACTTAATGCATTAAGGCATTCTCTACCAGTCAACCACCTGTAAGTGGATAGAT
Organism: Pharmacophagus antenor; assembly: GCA_018245475.1. Classification (NCBI taxonomy): domain Eukaryota; kingdom Metazoa; phylum Arthropoda; class Insecta; order Lepidoptera; family Papilionidae; genus Pharmacophagus; species Pharmacophagus antenor. The sequence continues at coordinate 5,021 of DWQX01002096.1, forward strand.
GCACATTTCCTAAAGAAAGATAATTTTATTACAGGTTTTAGGTATTACATGAAATATGGTGTGTTTTTTAATTCAGATGTGTTCATCATCATCATGTGTTCATCATAATAGCTTTACTATTTAATACGCAAATTATGTTGTTATTATAAAAAAAGGAATTATAAAGGAGCTTTGAATTTGATTCCGTACTTACTTTAAACAAATCAAATAACATGTTATAATTTACAACGGGTTAAAAGTCAATAATAAATAGGTTTCCTGATAAGTCAGGAAACATTACGATTTGCTTTAAACGAAGTTACATTTAAAAATAACGACATATAATGAATTTTCTGTGCATGTTTGCTCTATCAATATTTAGCTATGTAAATCACATAGAACACCGAGAATGAATGGATGTATCCCATTCAAATCGTAGAGAGGACTATTAGAAAAAAAAATGTAGGAACCGATACCAGGAAAGTGACACCTCAGTGGAGGTCTCTGGGCAAAGTTCAATATTTATTTAAGAGCGCGCAAAGGGAGGGGCTAAACGCGGGTGAGGAGGGGAATCGGCGCAACTCGCGAGATGCTGCCCGAATGTTAATTTTCACGATGAAGCCATTTGTCGAACGTGAATTGAAGACTTAACGATCGTGCTACATTTCTCGAAACCCATACAAAACGATGATCGTGCAACGCCTATTGTCGCATGAATTATTATGCCATATACGAGAATCAGTATTTCAATGCAGATCCGTCTAGAGGATATTCACGAATGTCGCGCTGTATGAATTATTACACTGCCTGTGCGAGGAATTTATTCTTTGCTCAAATCTTTTATGATTAGTTTACGAGAACTGTTCGTATCTATCTCTGTCGATTTCAGTTTCTATCTGTTTATAAAAAACTTTTTAAATATAATTATTTACATATTAATCAAATAATGTAGGGTAAATAAAACTTTTGTAATATTCATAAAAAATAACTTTAAAATATCACAAATTATAACCTCAAAATTAAATAAAATGTGTTTATGACATTTACTTTCATAAAATTACCCACCAACTTCAGAATAAGTATGTATTGTCTCATATCTTTGTCAGTGTCAAGAACATGCAGGGTGGTCCCAGAGAAAAAATATTCTCCCTAATAAGATTCTAATAAGTGCTCCATTCATGTCGATTGACAACTCTACCTATAAGGACGATAGTTGTACAGCAATCAACTACGCATGTCAACAGCGTGTTGTTTGAAGAGAAAGGTATACGCGACAATAAAACAACGGCGTGTGAACTGTGCGTTCGGCGTTGAACGTCAGACCCCGACAAAATGACGTTTCAACACGAAACCTACATCACCAATTTTCTTTAAATAATGACATACTCCTAATTTTTTATCAGAAAACCAGATATATACCAAAAAAGGCGCATGTTAATATTACAAAAAGGTAATAGAATTACTATATTCTTTTTCTTTACATTAAAATGCCGGATTCTATAAGTGCAAATGCCTTTATTCAAAATTGTGTTTGCCTAATCTGCTACTTTGTAATTATAGCAATTAAAAAAATTGTTTTACACCATAGCTATTTTCGGAGATCAGCTTATTTCACTGTATTTATGCATAAAAAGTTTATTCCATGTAAAGATGTTTTTCGTATCTTTAACAATTATATGTAACTAAACTCTAAAAATTAGGTTTAAGAACATTTATTTCTCATAAGAACATACATTATCAACTAATGAGACACGATATTAACAACTAATATTTATGTTTGAAATTGAATCACTTTTTATATACCTTTGAAGTCCTTTTTATTCATGTTAACACGTTTCCTACCAGAGCGTTTTTTGAATATTTTTCCGTAGCAATCTAGTGAGACGCATACAGGATACAATTTGAGAATCCTTTATTTAAAGTTATTATTTTAAGCTTAAAATTATTATTTTATATAACACAAGGTCAAAACTTATTAACATGTAATTTCAGCGTGGGGCGTATACGCCCCACATGGCGGGGAACGTGTTAAATTTGTCATCTGAATTCGAAATATTTATAAAACTAATAGTTTCTGTATATGGCAAACGTAAACAATTAAATCACGAATTTTATATGCATCTATATACATGTATTTATACCAAAGTCAATTCCCATATTTTACATAATTATTATTAACAAAAAATCAGTGCCAAATCTGAATCACAAAGCTTCAATAGGCAATAAAGTCCTATATGAGAGACGAGATTTAGAAGGCACGAACAATGTGTATAATCAATAAACAACACTTCACACAATAAAAAATATTTTATTGTACTCATTGCATTCAAAATAGGAAAAAAAAAAAATTTGATAAAGTAATGAAACTACGAACAAAATTTAGAGTTTATATAGATGCTTCAATAGTTTTGCATAAATGTTTTGTTGACTTACATCTTTTTCTAAATTTTAACTTAAAACCGATGATAACAGACATTCTATGCACAATTGCGATAATACCGACGTTATATGTGTTATATACATTAAACTAAATAAATACAAAATAGACATAAAAAAAATCACATCTAGGTAGGTCCTTATCTCGAAAATCAGCACAAGTACAAAAGAAAAATTGGGAAGATTAATCACATATAACTCATAATTACAACAAATGCATATAACTGTATGTAGTACTAATGAGCAAAGAAGCTTTTGCTGAACGGTTTATACAAAAACAAAAACATTATACGGAATAGGAAAGCATTTATCAGTATTAAAAATCCCCCCTTTTCCCTAAAACAATCGAAGCCGACGATGATGTTATTTCAAAATATAGAAGAATCGGAAGAAATTTTTCGGAACTTTTGTTTGATAACTTTTAAATGTTTTAAGAACCAAAGATAATTAATGAAATTTTACACGGTTTTATAACAAATAAAACAGTTACAATAAATCTCTCTTTACAACATAAAAAGAACATCAAAATTGCACGGCTTAGTAAAATGTATACCTTCTTCTTGTAGTCGGTTAAAAGGAGTATCATTTGAAACAACAGATATCTAACTAGCTACCACTAGCTAATGTTTCCTTAATTATTTTCAATTAAATATATACTACGTAGCAGAAGTAACATAAGGAAGCACAAATTAAAAAGCTTAAAAAGGACAAACTATTTAAACGTTAGCACCCGTTTTAACATATTTTGACATCCCACAATTTTTTTTCAAACCCAGATAAGGATGAATTTGTAAAACAAAACGGAATCCTTACCTGTGCACCTTCAACAATATAAGACCGGACTGTAGAAGTGTAATCGGCTCACAAAATCGAGTCGTTTTAACATGTCCGAACAAGCTGTCTTTTTTTTTATGGGAACACAGTGGGTCGCCTATAGATTTTTACATTTTACGGCCTCACTTCATTAAGAGTATCTGAACGGCACTTTTTAGCAACTTATATTACACATCAACAATTTGCAGAAAAGTAAAAATTGTGTTTATTTTAATTTTCAACTGTACTATCTATATTTAAATATATATTTTGCTATATTTTTAACTAATAACATTCTCTCATTGGTTTATTTCTCAAATTTTATCAGTTGAAAAAATTAAATTTGCAACTTTAAATTTATTCAAATTATGATTTCAAAATTAGAGAACTAAGAAACGAGATACATTTGTTTAATTTTATATTTTTTTACTAACTATCTTAAAGTTTTAAAGACGCTATTAAAAGATATTTTCTATTTCTAATATATACATAATGTCAACAGATATTATTTTAAATTGTTTAATTTATCCAACGGTAAAAGGAAAGTTCTCGAAGCTATCCGTATTCCACCTAGCAAGCCATAGTGCGCTATTGATATTGTATAAAAATATTAGAACGATATTGGACTGGTATTTTATAAACTTTACACGGATGGATAATCACAGCACATAGCTGCACAGCAATCCCACGGAAGACGCCGACAAGCGATGCAGACTTAAGGGCACGGGGAGGAAAGAGATAAGAGGAACGAGGAGCGGGAGGGGAAGGGGGCAGGTGAAGGCAGCGGCGTGCAACAAAGCGCCTTCCGGGAACCGTCACAATACAGGTTTGCGGCGACGTGCGATACCTTCGCAGATACAGGCAACCAGCCAGGTAATGCACTCGGCCCTTTTGTCAACCGAATCATCGCACCGAGGAACGGTACTTTGACCGACAGTATGTTGGCGCACTGGTATTAAGAATATATTCTTAATATATATTTACTTGCTTACGTTTAATATATACTTTTTTAATTATATAGATTATTATATTATTTAATGATATAGAGTAAAACCAAAATGCAATAAGAATAATTATTACGACTAATTTTCCAAATGTGACGTACAAACTCTGATCATCCATTATACTGTCACGTGTAGTTAAATAACACCACGTATAAAAGGATAAAAATTAAAGTATTAAAAATTACTAATGAAACAAACTGGAATAGAAATAAAACATTCATTTGAAATTCTTGTTACTACTACTTACTGTTTAACGTTACTATTTTTTCGAGTATCCACAGAAAAACTATGTCAACGTTTTAATCAGGATGATTACATAACGTAATTGGTTAATTAAACGAAAACCATATAAAATGTTTAACCGTTCACTTGATTTATTTCCTTAGAAAACTTATGAAAGTAAAATTATAATCTAAATATTTTTCATTACCTCGGCTAGATTGCCAACGGCTCATTTGTAAAAATATTCGGTGAGCTTAAAAAGAAAAAATTTGTTTCAATACTAGACACATATATATTTACTCTCACAACAAAACGTCCTACCCACAATATCTTACCTCCTTAGTATTTCGTATTTATAATTCCGGCGCTGGGTTTGTAGTCCTTGTCATAAACCCAAAATGACATGACTATAATTGCAAAATAATATCCACCTCTAATAAATTCTAAACAAATAAAAATACCAGAAGTGACAGTTCCAGTATAAGTTTACGGAATAATACAAAATTTTTTTTTTAACTTATACTATTATTTTTAATGCGCAATTCTGCCGACTTTACAATAAATACCATAATATTACGTTAATATTTGCATTGTTATGTATGTTAGGTTGTGCTACATTATGAACTTTGGGTCTCATTATGACTTCAAGTTGAGACAAAAAATAAACAGGTACAAATATGTATACGAAACACAAATTTGCCAGTTGGTGGTAAGGGCAATAAAAGATCTATTCACGCATATAAGTATGGGAAGAGTTGTAGTATAAAAGTAAAAGCGAAGTAATAAAAATAAAACTCTCGGGCGGGGCAACAACTTGTTACGAGGCATAGGCACTTCAGATTTATGGCGGTCGCGGCGTTATAACTCTCCTCTCCTGCCTGCTATCATCAACTAGCTGACCAACATACTTTGAAAATTATTAATGCTTTAATTTGAAACAGCTTGTATTTGGAATGTAAAACGCCGTACATCTTTAACGTAACGCATTTTCAATAAATATATAGTTATATTTAACATAGAGTAAGAGTATCATGCAAGCTATAAACCAATTTTTAACTTACTATGCACAGAGTTTGAAAAGATCAATGAATGGACATAACTGTATTTCTTATGAAGATTCAGAAATCTCTGTAAAACATTCTTGAAATGCAATTAGGCGTAAAATAAGATTCTTTTATTCCAAATTTAACATTTTTTAAATAAAGCCTGTGACATAGTAAAAAATAAGAAGAAAATAAATAAAATGATACACACGGCTTATGCGGTAGATTATTAACCTAATTAATATAATGTTCACAAATAATATGGTGTCAGACAAGATCGCTAGGAATATAAACTATCAACAACAACACAAAACATACACGAATTCTATAAATTAAACTGCCGTTCATTTCATAGATCCATATTTTAAAAAATCGCTATCATTTTCAGTTGTTACATTCTCCGAATTTATATTTTAATATTGAATGTATCTATACATAGAAAAGATATTTTCACCAATTTCTCCACTAACACACTTCACAGATATCAATAAATACTATGGAAACATGCAGATATAACTTTTCATTTTCGTTGAAATAGAAAATTTCTATTTACTAAAAACTTTTTAATCGCGTTTTTCTAGTTAATTAAAATTATATTACTACTTAACACAGTTACGTGTTTTTAATTTTAATTAAAATATGTAAAAACTATCATCACGCTGTCATTATAAAATCAATATAGAATTGTAATGTTTGTATTCAAGAACTTAATGTACACAATTATTTTATAAATACAATTCGAAACGAACAAAGTTCTATTGCCTTGTCATAAATGTATAAAACGGATAAGAGACAATTACCGGGTTCTCGGAACGGTGCGCGGTAAATATACGTTCACGTGCGTACGCAGTCATTATTAAGGCGAAATAGCACTGACGTCCATTTCACGGTACCGGGTTAGCCCACGCTTAGGAGCGCACCGTGACATGTGTCACGCTTGGTCCGTGCCACACTGAAATAATTACGATTTTTTTTTCTAAATTTTCCTCCTCCAACTCTACACTATTGACAGGCCGCTCATGTTCATTTTATAATAGTAAGAGCTCTTGTCAAGTATTCAAGGCCACGCCCACTTAGAAATCACTTGACATTTTAAATATTGTTAAATAAATGAACTCATAACAATACTGAAAATTAGTACGTACAAGATAATAGCAATTCATAACAATAGACATGATACTTCTGTGTATTTAGTTTATCGGGCTTATTTTTAAAAGAAATAAAAAACTTTATAAACCGAGAGGGAAGAGCTTTCGCGTCAATAATGTTATTTCCAACAGTATCGGTTCCGATCAACAACACAAATGTAAAAAGCACAACGCAGTAAGCCACGTATAGTCGATGATACTTTATGATAATATGGGTCTATGACATTTAACAAACAATTTAAGTGTGTACGGTGACCATTAAAATATATTACTGTTATTTATTTGTCGTCGCTCTTGGTCTAAGTCAGGTTGCAATAAAAATTTTACTGTGCCTTTATATAAGCTAGAAATTATTATCACTCCATGCGTAATAAACTATTTCTCGTACAAAAATATAATATAAAATATGTGCAGGTTCTCTCAGTGCAGAGGACAAACGAGCATGCGAACTAACTTCATTAAAAACTTTACCATAAGAGAGCGGTCAAATGGTCACTGTTACACAATTAACCACAAGTGTTATTACAACCTGTCTTGCTTTTGACAGCTTGTATTTATTTGAAACGATTGCGTTCTACATTTAATTCAAGTTCTTTCCCCGCCATCAGAGTCGAGCAAATTAAGAGTACGAAGTTACAGGCTACAATGCTTATTACTTCTCAGAAGTTTTGGTGCGTGATGATTTTGTTAGTTAAAATTTAGCAAGTTAAAACAAGTGGATAAGGACATAGACCACCAGCTAACTCGGTGTAGTGTGTTATTTTATATAGCGTACGTGAGTTAAACTTACAAAAACAATGCATGTACACGTGTAAGAAAATATAGACTAGATAGCGTACATTTAGTAAAATCATTTTGTTAATAGCTAGAATCAAATGATGTGAGTCGGTGTTAAGTTTTTTTGGCGACTATTACAACTACATTGCAATCAAGGTGGACTTACAATGGCATAGTGTAACATCGTAACTTTTTCGAGGGCGGTAGATTATCTTTACAACAAACTATTTATAGTAAAATAACAATATTTCCATAGATGAATATGTCAGGTTATTACGTATTTAAACACTTAGATAATTTTTATAGTTATGAACCCAAACCTTAAAAGGAGTAAATATTACTCATACTTTTATGTGTAAATGCTGTAAATTAAGTAGCTCTAAACAGTTTGGGAATTTGCAGAAATGTAAATTGAATAAATAATGCCAATATTATGTAAGCTAATTTAAATTAACATAATCAAAGTATATTAATGATTACTTTCATAGAAATAAACTTATTGAAAGCTGAATAGAAGATAACAACAGAGTGATATAAAACAGAGGGAACAATGCCGGCGGTTATGCATTATGTTGTTGCAGGAACGAATAACATTAAGTATACAATCGTAACTTTTTGTTAAATACTTGAGTACGTAGTATTGCTGCAATAATTTAACAATCGTTCAATAAATATCAATGTAAAGGGACTATATATGTATAAAATTATAGTTTAAAGGACAATAAATAAAACCACGACTATCACAAGTGAAATAAAATCTCATCAGTGGTGTGCTAATGCTTTGGGTAAGTTAAGATCTAATCAAGGCTAGAACGTGTAAATTACTGTATGGTATTAAGGTGCTATTTTTGAATGTCTTATAATTTTAGAGATTTAGTTAAATCGAAACCTAAAAATAAATACATATCTTTAGCTGTGGTTAGGTCAAAGTGATATCCTTCGATTATTATTGTTATATGCACATAAATTGGTATTGTTAATATGAATCATTCGATATAGACACAACGATATGTTGCTCGATATAATGATAGGTTGTAAGACAACGAGGTTGCGTCGGTTAGAGTACTGGCATGCAGTCTCCGCTTCTACGAATCTCGATTGCTAGCACAGGTGCAAAGGAGATCACAACTTATAGCTATCGTTATTACGCTCATAAGTTAAGACAACTCTGTTTAGATCAATACCGGTTATATACACATACATGTACACTAAATTTATCACTACAACTAGTTGCAAATTTTATTGCGGTTCAAATTATATGAACACGATTTAACCAGCTCCACGGTATTTACGCTAAAGTTTCCTTTTCTATATAGTTGCTATCAATAATCAAGAATATGATGAAAATATTTATAGTAAATTCTTTAACATAATTTCGAAAAAACGCTAACGCTTCGTTAAAATATTCATGGTTTTAGATGTCAATATCAATTTACGCCGTAACAACCTTATTGAATCCCAGTAGACATACATGTGAGGGCCAGAATCAAACTTAACAAGCACGCTTCCTCCCCACGTGCGGTCTTCTCTTTAACACTTAAAATCAGGTGAAATAGAGGTCAAGTATTGGCCCGATAAAATAGGTGTGAACATGTTTCACAAATGAATTTTTTACTCCATTTTGCTTACGAAATGGCTTGCAATTGTAGTTATTATAGAAAAGTACTTTTTTACGACATGGTTCATTTTGATTGTCATAAGATATACAATAAAATTTCTAAAGAAAAATAACCAAATAAGAAATAAAATATAACTTCGCTTTTATAACAAGTATTCAATTACGACAAAGTACAGAATCTAAAATTATACATTAAATAAGAGACGCCGAAAAAAATATTTTTCAGTGAATCATTGCCTTTTAAATATAACAGGTGTGACCATTACCATAGAGAGGACGTTATCGTTTGGATATGAGAACGCGATTATAATTTCATCCGCGAACACAATGGACGAAATATTTCCACGAGCATTTTTTTATACCCGTCCACACCTGCACATTGTTGGACAAGAATGTTTTACATGTCGACAGCTTAGCCGTGATTGCAATTTCGATTAGATTAAAATAAACTCACCATTCTATACTCCTGTATCCTTTGACGCAGCAGTGAATGCTCTTGAACTTGTCCTGGAAGCCATATTCGAATGAGACTGGCTCCTTAGTGAACTGCATCCAGGTGGTGTTGGTGGGGAATGTGTTCGTTGAGCAGTAACCGGCGGCGAGCGCCCGAGGCACTAGACATAGCACCCCAAGCAACAGGAGCGACCGCATGGTGAATGTTTGCAACCTATGAAAATAAAAACATTATCACAATCAGAGCTTATAACTTTTTTAAACAAAAATACGAAACGCCAGCTTTCAATTTCTAGTATATTGCTTTTAAAGGAAAGCTTTCTTTTATTTGAAAAATAAATATTCCCCGGTGCGCTTTGTAAAGTTATATAATAAATATAAAAATTGCCATCGATACGGACAGCCTCTGAAAAAGTTTTATGTAAAACTGCTCAAACATGTTCCAGTGTACAAGAATTTATTTCAAAATTGTATTGAAACTTATGATTGTACTTAGTTCGTCTTTCAGACTTACGGTATACTTAAATAATCAATAAAGTTAATATTTATATGACAATGAAAATAGTGATCCCGCATGACAACGACGGTGGAACAATTAACAAATTAGTCATTTTGTGATGATTTGTAAAACTTACTGTCCGAATAAAAGTGGACAAATAAATAATAAATCGTTCCGTTTATAGGAGTGTAACAATACAAAAGAATGTTAGCGTTAAGTTCAAATTTTGGAGTACCGACTCCTTAGTTCCAAGAAATGGACAAGTTTCATGATTATTTTTATTACCTAGCTTAGTGGGCATTAGCGATTTCGCCTTACTGAAGGGTACTTAAATATTTTGTTATAATGTAAACATAAATTGCTTTATATCTGCTGTTAAAAATATATCATAACAAAAAGTCCCATAAATTTTATAAAAAAAAAGTAAGAAACTGTATAAGAATTGAACTTAAATGCATGAGTAGATATTCAAGACGTATTAACTTTTGGTGTCAGTGTCAAGTATCAACATAAAAAATATTAACGCACTTTAACTACAAATATTCTAACCTAAATATTAACACGACAGATTAGGCAACAAATGATCGTTCGTACAATTCTGCGAATAGCACTTCAAGTGACTGGACCCTATACAAGTTGGAAATACCAATAGTTAACGTTTCCCTTTACGCGGTCTCTGAGGTTTTTTCTATACATCAGTTACGTAAGACAATAACAGGCGTGACGAATAACTGGCGGTACTCATATAGGGGCGTTTTGATAGGTCCATGACTTTGAGAAGAAAAAAGAAGTTATTAAGGAAAATTTGGTTTTAATTTTCGACATAATCTTTTTTCTGCCCTATTCACTTTGACCGACGATGTTCCAACTTTCTTAACCCATCCAAAAAATAGTTTTTGTCAAACTCTGAAAAATAGGTCTCTGCTTCGGCTATTCTTCATTGGATGAAAATCTTTGTCCGCCATGCCATTTTTTCATGTTTGGAAAGAGAAGTCACACGGAGCCAAATCCGGCGAGTACGGACGATGTGGCAATAATTCGTACTGCAATTCTACAGGTTTTGATGTTGCGATCGCCGACGAGTTGGCCGGAGCATTATCGTGACGAAATAAAACTTTTTTCTTTGCTAGATGCGGTCTTTTCTTCAGCAGCTCTGTATTGAATCTATCCAACAAAGCAGCATAGTAAGCTCCGGTAATTGTCTTATCTTTCTTCAAAAAAATCGATATAAATGACTCTTTGGCTGTCCCAAAAGACAGTAGCCATTACTTTACCAGCCGAGTGAAAAGTTTTTGCCTTCATTGGGGCACGTTCACCTGTAGAAGTCCACTGCTTTGACTGTTGTTTCGTCTCAGGCGTATAGTGGTGAACCCACGTTTCGCCGACTGTTACGTACCGACGAAAAAATTCACTTGGTTGCTATACAAAACTAAACATTGATTAGAAGTAGTTACACGAGCTCGTTTTTGGTCGACTGTTAACAAATTGCTGCACCAATCTCGCAGAAAGCTTTTTCATACCGAGTTCATCATGTAAAATATGAAAAAACTCGTTCGGTACAGATGTGAACAGCATCAGCTATCTCTTGTATTTTCACTCGACGGTCTGCCCAAATAATGTCGTTAATTTTGATAATAACGTCTTCAGTGGTGACCTCAATCGACCTTCCTGGGCGGTCAGCGTTATTTGTGCTGATCGACCACAACGAAATTCATTGAACCATCTATGATCCATTCCATGAGGTGGAGCAGAGTCCCCATAATATTTTTTAAGTCTATAATCCGTCTGCTTAATAGTTTTACCACGAAAAAAGTAGTGCTTGATTTATACACGAAATCATTTTTTCTCTTTTTTCAAGGAATATTCCGACCCTACTGACATAAATGCTTCAAACTATTTATCTTTCGCGCCGACTTTAAAAATGGAACAACATAAACTCAGCAAGGAGTTCTTAATTAAGAAACATCAATTGAATTTAAAAAAAAAGATTGTATTCGGCTTAGTCACTGAATTATCAAAACGCCCTCGTATGATGAAACTGGTTTTTTCAGAACAGCCCTATTCTTAAAAAATCAGTTTCATTTAAAAATTAGGTAATAACCTGTGTTACATTTAGTTTTAAATGTATACTTTTTTAACACATCAAAATTTTACTGGATACAAAACATGATTTGGATCTAACAAGCAACGATTTGTCTCTGTCTGTTATGATTAGTACGAAAAACGTATTAATGTGTCTTATAATGTAATAAAATTCTTTTATATAAGGTGGAGTACTAGTAATCGCTGACGATGCGACTAAGTGCTGTGCCAGTTATTATAAGTTAACTAAACATATACTACACACGTTAATTTCTCATTAGCAATTTTGCTGGTTCAGATTTGTTTCATTAACAATGATTAATAAGATAATTATAAATAAAAAAAAAAAACTCCTGATAGCGAAAATGCGCAAACTAAATGAGGCTAGAATGCGTGGTATGTATTAAATAAGACAACGACCAAACGTGCGTTAAAGTGATCGCAGGTATATTTTGCAAAAACATTGATATGCGGCACGTTTCCCGCAATAGCCAAAGCTAACAAATATCAACGGACTATATTATCAATACGTGAAAAACTGTGGTTAAAGTAAAAACATTCGTTGTAATTATCAGTTATGGTATCTAACAATGTTTAAAGGTAATAATAATTAATAGACCGTTACAAAATAATTAGTCAGACCGTGGATTAAAGATTTTAGATAGTTGTCACCTTATCAAGAACTCTATTATTTTGGGGAATAACCTAAATTAAGATATGATTGTGCGAAAAGTGTAGTTTTTGTACACATATACAATTAATATTATTTTTATAACACCAAACTATCATTGTCAAATGACCAACATAGTTTATCATCGGTATCATAACGAATCTAGTAAACTGATCAGAATCTTTAGGTAGTCGACGTACGGTACGATGTTTTCCTACTATTTACACACACGAGCCGTAACACACGGGTGAGCGCGAGCCTGTTCCGCGGTGCACCGACTGATTTTTGCAATTACCGACAACCGGCCCACATATCTGTCGGCAATTTGCCGCTCCTCCCGCGATCTTCTACGATCGGCTTCTCGGAAAGGCAGTTGCATCAAGCGAGCTCAGAGCTAGGACTATTAACGCACTAATAACCCCACCACCGTATACCTCCAAAGCGGAGTTGTTACGCACCAATTTGCTCGACATTCTTTAGTCATGTAAGATTTAAAGAAGTCTGTAAATATACGTATATACGTCAATCTCAATCCCATTTGATGTGTAGTGCCTAATACATATTAGCAAGTATATTTAAATGACAGTTCACTTGACATAACTTAAAAATAAACAGAAATTTTCTATGGTGGTTATATTCTTTTAACTTAAATAGTGTTACGAAAATAGGAAAAATTTCATAGTCATAATTAAATTTCTGTTACTTAAAATAGTTATGTCATGGCATATCAATTACTAAAAAGGAAACCTGATGAAAATATCTTTTTTTAATTATAATAATACAAGTTAATTTTATTTAAAATTTTTAAGAAGTAATATTTCATTAAGAAGTAATCAATTATAGAACTTCTACATGAAAAAGTTTTATATGTCTTAAGTTTAATTATCTATTATTACTTTTTCACATGTCTCTCTGGTAGTCATTTCATGACTAACATTATAAAATATTGCTTTCAACATTTTTAAAAGTTTAATGAAAAAGAACAGTTATTGTTAGTATTAGTATCTTAGAAATCTAGGTAATGAAACCATTAACATTTATCAGTAGCAATAAATTTGGAATATATCACTCCCAGTACAACATAAATGTAATTGCATTTACATAAATTTTTAAAAATTAGTTTATGTAACACACCATTTTTATCTATAAACTATTTTTTGTTACTTTTGTGCAGCACCAAAGGTAATACTTGTCCTAATGTTGTGTATGCATCTTTTATCTACATATAAGTTAGTAAAATTAAATAAATGCGAACAAAAACAAAATTAAATTCAATGAAATATTAATCACCATGATTCAACAATCAATAAAGTCAATAAAACCATTTATAATCTCTATATTTCTAATTACAATTGCTTAAGGGTATTTCCTAGTGTGTGTCCAAAGTGTTTTAAGGTTTAAAATATAAATATTTTTTTTAATAATAACATGCATTATGAATATATTTCAACAACACAAAATGATTTTATAAATACTTAACTACAAAAAGGTATTTGTCATGTGCTCAGATGATAGGAGAAAATCAACATAGAATTTGTGACAATGTTAGAAATTGAAATTAAAAAATGTTTAACTTTACTAAAGCATTTAAATAAACTTTAGATAAGCTAAAAAATTCGTGTCGATTTAAATATTTATTGTTACTGGTTATTTACAATGGTAATGTAAAATTTCTGTTTTATTTAATTCACGTTTTAAAATGTTTTATATAAATTGGTAACATCAAAAAGTGAGTATTTAATCAAATCAAAGTTTATCATTAATTATACAGAACGTATATTGTGAAAGCACTATTTTAAATTTTTATCATTAGTTAAGTATTAGGAATATAAAGTATAACAACACGAATCAGCATTCTACTGAATAATCAAATTCTTATTTTCCTTTTAATACACAGAACATTGCAAAAATTACTCACCAAATCCGAAGATAATAATATCCAACTTTCTCAGAATTCTTGATTCTAAACCTCGAAGTTAAACTATTTGACACAGTTCATTTAATAACACAACACCAGTTCGTAATTATTCATCTTTCGTTTTTTATTTACTATTTGATCATAAATATGTAAATTAGTCGCAAATAAAATTATTTAAACTACTTAACAATAACTTATACATGCTTTCAAACTGAACGAGAAATGACTACTGACATAACTTTGACAGTTGTGAATACCGCTATAGTAAAACAGAAAGTAACGTTAGCGTTCAGAAATATAGTGCTTTTACATTTAGCACTATGTTAATTAACTCTTAAAGAAAATAGTTTATTTTCATTGGAAAATGTTTAAAAAAAATCAAATACATAAATTGCAGTTAACCTAAAAAGCATTTGCAACACAATGTTGCCTGCGTATCTATTAGGTAAGTAGTATAAATATAAACCCAAAACATTATTTTTTTTATTCTATAGATTTGTGAAACAAGTGACTAAAGGTCTACCAAGATCTGATAGCAAAAGAAAATATTAAAAAAAAGCGATTTTCATATGGCAACAATAAAAATGACATCTGCCAACTGAAATAGGAATTGTTTTTGGCTTGGCTTCAAATTTCCTTTTAAAGGTGATGAAAATGTCGAAGAAACCTCTTCAATTACAAGCAAAAAATATTGTTTATCAAAGAATACTTGATAAACAAAGTCCAGAACAAACACAATCATCGATATTGAGCCATGTGCAAGCGTTGACTGGTTAGTAGGAATGACACTTGATACTTAGCTTATTGCATATGCGTATTTAGTACGCCCGGCAAAAAGAGAAAAGGTAGCAAAAAAAAAATGAATTAATGAATGAAACAAGATAAATGAATTTAAAACTATACGAAAAGAAATATCCACTGTCATGAAATTGCTACAAATTCTTCGGGAGGAAATCAATTTCAATGGAGGAAGAGAACCATTTAAGTAACAAAAATGAATTTCATTTTCTTTCAGTTTGAAGATAATCTAAAAACGTAGTAATCTAAATATAACAATCTTATTTTGTCTTCAGACTTATTCCGAAAGACATCAGATTCAAATTCAATTTGAAGTGCCAATCAAAAAGGACTATTTTAATGGAGCAATATGACATAAAGATACACATATTCAAATATTTGGAGTCTATACAAAAGAATCGAGAAGCCAATGATAAGCTAGATGTGGTTTATTTAGATAAAAACCACATACATGGTTCATGTTTAGTGAACAAATGTTGGCAAAATAAAGATATTGCAGACCCATTTAACAGTATTTCGGCAGGGCCTAGGTGAACGCCACACACGAGAAAGTGGTTTTGTGCCAAAATGTTGTCTGTTGTATAGGTCTAAGAGTACATCTGCTGACTACCACCATAATTTGAATAAAGATAACTTTACAAAATGGGTTACGAAGAAGTTGATTCCTACCTTACAAAACCTCTAATTGTCATGGACAATGCTAAGTACCATTCTGTACAATTAAACAAACCGCCTACACAAGTCAACTGTATTGCTGTTATAAAATAATGGCTTCTATCAAAAAATATCCCTTACGACGATAATTGGCGTAAATTTCAATTACTAGAAGCAGTGAAAAATTATAAGTCTGAACCTAAACATCAGATACATGAGATATTAAAATCACACGGCCACGAAGTCTTGAAGCTCCCATCCTATCATTGTACTTTAAACCCCATAGAATTTATCTGAGGAATAATGAAACAAAAAGTTGCAGGTAAACGTCAATAGACCTGCAAGTGAAATATAATCTTTAACAGAAGAAGCTTTCTCTCAAATAGGGATTGATGAATAGCAAAAATCTTGTGAACATATAATATATAATGAAAAGTGAAAATCAGTTCATAGAACAAGATCGATTAATTGAGATACACGAGGAAAAGTTAACCATAAATACTGCATCTTCCTCTTCTGATGAAGATTATTTTATGGATGTGCAGTAATGGGAACCATTTTCAAGTTCTAATAACCTATAAATAATTAATAAAGTCATAAACAGAGTAATTGAAGTTTTCATCTAACTTTCGAACCCCAAATTCGCCCCACAGTATCTTTTTCAAAAATTATCCTTGGTCATTGGATAAATTTTTATATTTTCATGTATCACACCCAAAATCAGCTCCTATAAAGAAAAAAGGTATCAAAATGTTCTGCTCCGATTTCCCCAGTATTGCAAGTGTCAATTTAATTTTTCTCTTGCTATCAGATCCTGGTAGACCTATATAAGGATTTCAATTTCTAAATTAGGAATATAAAGTATTATAGGAGCTTCTAATAACTATTACATTATTAATCGCCTCATTCATTAACCAATATGCTTATCTACAAGAAATATTTGTTATCGGAGCATATTTTATTTTTTTCCCATCACCATGTTTCATATTTTCGACTTCGTTATGACACATGACTATAATAGAAAACAAGTAAATATACGCATATAGTCCCACTGTTATACGTACTACTATTTGTGTATGTATTAATCTCTTAAACAATTCCCTAGAAATAAATAGCGATACAAATAGTTAAATTTCTAATATAACACTCTATTAGCCATGTAATTAAAATAAATGGCAGAATTATAGTTATTGTGCACATTTGATAAAAAATATCTTTATTCATTTATTTGGACACAGACTCCAGTTGCAACACTTGTTTTAAATACAGTAATATATAACCACGCTAACTGGAAGTTTTAGAAAAAGCGCGGGATACGTCGAAAGAGCGGGCGTGTTCTTCACGCCTCGCGCAAATGACCCAAGCTTATACGAAGAGGGAACAAATGAGCTGGGAGGGAGTTCTATTTGGGTATAGTGCGACAAAGGAAGGAATCCGAAAATATCTTTGTGCGCGATGGAATGGTGGTGACGGTGTGACTATGACACCGCAGTCCCGCTCGTGTGTTTCTAAGGTGGGAAGGTTATGGTGGGATAAGGAAGAAGAGCTCTTCGGAGTATTCGCCATGGTACAGCCGGTAAAAAACGCACAATGCCGCGATGTCTCGTCGCGTCTGCAGAGGTTCAAGGGTTTTGGTGACCTCTGCATCGCCAATGATACGGACTGCGCGGCGTTGTAACCTGTCCAAAGCATCGAGAAGGTACTTAGTGGAGCCATCCCAGAGGTGCGAGCAATACTCGACGCAGGACCGCACCTGTGTATTATACAGCAGGCATAGTTGATCAGGTGTGAAAAAACGCCGCACCTTGTTGAGGACATGAGTTTTTGTGACACTGTTTTAATCACGGATTTGATGTGGTTCTTCGGATTGAGGTCGGAGCGAACCTCTATACCGAGCATGGTGACGCTGCTCTGTGGCGTTAAAGTTGTGCTCTGAAGAGTGGGCAAGGGTTGAAATGGCGATGTTTTTGTCGAAAACACACACGCCTGAGTTTTCCTGGTATTGAACCCAAGCAAGTTGTCTCCACATTGCCAGAATCCGTAGAGGCACACGAAAACTCTGGCCCTAGGGCCCCCGTTGACGTGCACCCCGATGATGGAGAGGGAGGAGTCTTCCAAGCAGCTTAAACGGCGACAGCAAACATCCGCCCGAAGATATAAGCACACACTGGCTTTCGCTTTGAAGGACTCTTTAAGTGCGTAGCCGGGATAGTGAAGGTAACTTGTGTCAGCGGGCGGAAATATTTGCGTCTCCGTCAGAAACAACAATGCCGGTTGTGCTGTCTCAAGATGTTGGTGGACAGCATTGAGGTTAGAATGGAGTCCGCGTATGTTGCAGAACTCAACCTCAAAC
>DWQX01002097.1:0-23531 GCA_018245475.1 Pharmacophagus antenor
CTTGAGTTCCCTGATGATGTCGGAGACTTCGTCCACGGTGACTGGCTCTAGCGCGGGACCCTCCGGGGGGAGGGCAGGGAACACAGCAATGCTGTTACGACGAAATATTGACATTAAAGGTAGTAGCTAGCCAGATCATTTTGAAAAAACCTTAATATTATTTAAACTCCACTTATGTGGCGATGGAATCGAATGCAGATCAGAGCTCAGATATCAGGATATGTTTTGTTTTTTTTTGGCACTTACGTATTAGTCACTGCATCTACAGATAAAATTTGATGTGACCTGTTTTTATTATTAATTCGGATGAAAGAGGTTAGTACATAAAATTTTATTAGGTGTAGATTTTTTTGTACTCGTTTCCCTCGACATGTTTCGGTCTAGGACTTATTTTCTTTCATACCAGTTCTCGCATGCATTCTGTTTTGCTAACATTCATACCTGTACCATCCTATTTCCTTCTTTATTTAGGTGCAGATTGGGAGTACCAAAAACCGCCAATTCTGTACCTACGGTGGCGTTAATACGTCAGTACCGGTTATTCCTATATAAATAAGGGGGTGACAGATAAAGAAAATAAATATTGTGGCAATAATAAGGTGTTGAGATTTGAATTGTTTTTATTTCTCTACCTATAAATAATACTATAGTTCATCTTTGGTTAATAGCTTCTCATCATTTGTCCCGTCATCCCCTTCTTTTGAAGACTTCTCCTCCAGCTGTTCATTAATCAATGAAACGAGACTGTCCAATGATTTCCCACCATGCTCTACGCTGACTACCCTCTTGTGTTTGTATAAAATTAGAGTGGGCAATCCATTTATCTGTTGAGGTTAAAAAAAAATCATCCTATTAAAAATATTTACGGATTGTAACTTTCCTAACAGCACCACTTTCACAAAGAATAATATTATTTACTTTAACACTTTCCACCTGGCGCTTTTTTAGGTGTTTATATGGACCGCAACTTGTTCGTTCATCTGGCGGCGTTTGTTTTTGTTGCTTTTATATTTTTGCCGTTATCACTTTGCATCAGATATATAATTTGAAGTAAGGTTTTTTTAATTCAATTGTAAACATTTATGAACCACGTGTGGTCTACGCCGCCAGATGAATGCAACGCCCGTGGACCACTGGTGGTTCACGCCGGTTATAACGGGATAAGCTATTAATTAAAAAAAAAATGTCTCACAGAAATCTTCACATTCTCAACATTTTAAAAGTAAAAACAGAGAGGTCTCCGCTGATAAAATAAGGAAGATTTTTTTGAATTGCAACTAATAATACGCAATTGCGTATTTTATAAAGTAGTACTTTTAATTATTAAATAAACACAAATAACAAAAGTAATTACACAGGCATTTTCAAGTAAAACAAGATAACTTTGATTTTTTAACAGGTCTGTAATAAGCAAAAAACAAAACTTACCTTTTCTGTTTCACAAATACTCTTAGATTGTACACAGTCTATGTCGGCTATTAGCACGCGGCTTTCGTTTAGAAACCTTTCGCCTAATTTCAGCCACAATGGATTTAGTTTCATACAATGTCCACACCTGTTCAAAAAAAAAACTCTTATTCCAATACATGAATGAATCAATGAAACATGGGACCTTATAGAAAACTATCTATTTACACACCATGGTGCAAAAAAGTTTACATAAACAATGTCCTTTTCCAGAAACGTTTCAAATGTCTCTTCAGTTATCCTAGCAACTGGCAGTGTTTTCTTCTTCCTCATAAACTTATCGGGGTCATGATTTTCGCTCAAGACCATTTTGTCTACATACGCCTTGAGGTTATCCAACGTGTCCACTTCAGCTACGCCTGCCTGGGAATAAAATCTAATATTGAATAATACAGGTATATTCACGTTAACGTAATAAATTAATAAACAAGTACATTCTTACAATCCTCCCATTGACAATCCAAACAAGATGAGGATATTGCTTAATGTCAAAGTTTTTGCATGTCATCTCATTGTCCATACAATTCACCTTTCCCACTTGTATATATTCATTGTGTGCATACTTCACTGCAAGTTCTGCCCACAGTGGAGCCAGCCTCTGTAATGATAATGAAAAATAATATTATTCAATTATTATTTGAACAAATTTAATCAACGTTAAGTGGAAAATGAAAAAAAAAAAACAGAGGGCAAAAATTAACAAGAGGCAAAATTAATTCTTCCTATTTTCTTCCCAAAGGATATATTTTTTTTTTATTTTATACAGCCAACTTCTTTACTATTTCCAATAAAAAATAAATAATTAAAAACAAATAACTACAATTTTATTTGTGGTCATACAAGGTGTCCCATAAGTACTTTGAAATTTAAATTTCGACTAAAATTCAAATGGCGCGCGGAGTGCTGGGGCAGCACCAACGGTCTATTGTGTGCGTGCGGACTTTTATAGCAACAATGATTCGGCCACCATTGCGTTTCGTAAATTTAGAAAGTATCGCAATTTACGCACGTTTAATGATTGTCCTAGGCTCCAAACGATTAAAAATTGGGTCCAAAAGTTCGAGGAGACTGGCTCTTAAACATCGACGTAGTGCAAGAGTCAGTCTGTGAAAATCCTTCTCAATCCATTCATAAGCATTCCTGTGCATTAAATATACCCAGATCTACGTTAGAGCGCATTTTAAGTAATGATAAAAAATTTATTCCATACAAAGTTCAGGTAGTACAGGAATTAAATGGTACTGATCCTAACAATAGACTAATTTCGTGAACTAAATCATAAACCGCTTTAATTAGTTTAACAACGTGTTAATTATTAATGTTAATTATTAAACAATAAATAAAAATATCATATTGTACATAGTTTTTTTATGTATTTTTTTAGTTCAAAGTACACCCAGTTATAAGAAAGTAATGATAAATAGATGCCGTATTTTTTGTTAAAATGAATGACCAATATTGTCTTAAACAGTTTTATTATTTTTTACATACTGTAAAAATAGGCGCTGATTTTTTTTTTAATAGTTATTAAGTTGTAACATGTATAACTTAAGACCTATTTTTTACCCTGACATGGCATATTACAACAAAACTTTTATGAATTTTTAGAAATCAAATAAAATATAGGCTCTAAGTATAACAAAAAACATTTAAAGATTTCTATATTATAACGAAAACGAAAGGCACAAAAAAGGTGTTTTTATCAGTTTTTGCCTTGAAGACATTAAAAGACTTGTTCATTGGTGCCTTTTCATTTATATCAAAATGACACCACTATGGAGGTGCTATACATGAGTTTTAATATTAGTAATCTGTACTGTTCATATTTTATAAGAAAACATAAGTAATGGTCTTTGAAATGAGTATTTCATTTATTTGACAATGCACTGATTGAAATAAAGAATATCTTTAATTTATATTTTCATTCCTTACCTGTGAAGCTTTGCACCAAGGTGCATAGAACATAATGAAATGTTGCCCTTTAGATACAAATTTTTCAATATTTTGGTCAGTCAAATATGCCATACCACTGTAAATTTTAACTTCATCACTAATTTTCGTCTCCTTACCCTGAAATTAATATAATTAAAAAGAAATTTACTAAGGTATGTTCAAAAAGACTTGTCTCATATGGGTTAAGCATAATAACTTTTTAAAGAAATTATTAAATAAATATTGGATAATTGAATTTCCATTTTTTATATTTGAGAAATTAAAAAAAACACTCACCTTTGATTTCATATAGAAGACTTCACTAAGAAATAGAGTCAAAGATGGTAAATCTCTTGTACCTTTGTATTCCACAGGCGAGTTAGAATTCTTGTGAAAGTACAATAATGTGGGATAACCTGGAAGAACAAATAAATATTAAATAACATTCAAAATTTTTACTTTTATTATACTTTATTTGTACAAATCTAATGTGTGGTGTGTTACAGTGGATTTTTATTTTATTGACAATTGGTTAACACTTGCTCTCTATTTCTACGTTAATTGGCAATAAGGCTAAAAATGTGAAACATCTCCAGAACACTCTAACTCACATATATATTACTGTTGGAATACAGTGAAGTTAATGTATCTAATTGACAGTAGATTTACAACATGAGTAAGCAAGGTCCATTCCAAAGAATCCTAGCGCCAGCCAAATAAAATTTTAATAATTTCGAATGCCTGATCTTTCTAAAACCACACAGTTAAAACTCCTTGCATGAATTATCATCTAAAATTATATTAATAATTACAAACCAAGGAAACATTATATTTCCTTAATTTTGAGACATTTACATTCATCAATCAAAACTTAATAAATTATGACAATTCATACACATATGTACTATAAAATAAATTTAATATGTAAAGGACAGTAGTTTATAATACAAAGTACCTGTTATATCAATTTCATGACAAAGTTGAGAATGTAATGTACAGTCTATTTGAGCAATTGCAAATTTAGAATCCTTGGTATTTACAAGTTCTGCTAATTCCGCCCATATTGGTTGAAACTCTGTGCAATGTCGACACCTATAATAAATTTAGTAACTTTTTTTAATATTATAGAACATTATTGTCGGAATGAAGATTATAAAGATATATGAAATTATTATACTAACCATGGAGCATAAAACATTATAAAATTACCATCCATGTCTTCAATTTGTCCTTTAAAATTATTGGGATTATATTCGTATATAGATCCATCCTCGGGTGTTACCAATTGGGGTAAAACCGTGGAAAATGTAAGGAATAGCCAAGGATATAATGACACATTCATTTTGAAATAAAATTATATACCTTCTTAATCATTTAGAGTTTTCTTGTTTACTATAATTATTTTTGTTAAGTAATAGTTGCAAGAATAATAACCGCAATCTACTCATAAATCAAGTTTGACATATGACATTTGACAAATTCATTGAAGTCCATTCATATTTATGTAAAATAATATCGATTTTCATTACGGGTTATCGACACTGCCTTTTTTTCTTAATGTTTTATTTAAAAACATGTTTTACTACCATAGGAAACAATAATGAAATTACATTTTTCGTAATTTTGAGAATATAGCATCGTATCATAGATACAAAAATAGATATTATGTAAAAATCCTAATTTGATCATGTTATTTGGAGAAAAAAGATTAGTTTTACTAAAGTTATATATGACACAAATATGCCAAAAAAAATTGGTAGTGATATTATATTCAATAGATAGATAAAATATAATTGATTCCATATGCATTACTTATTCACAGTTCACTTTTTATTGTTACAAATTAAAAATTCGATACTTTAAGACTTGTGATATGATATAGTAAACCGTAAACGTCAGTTTGGCGTAGCTTTTACGAACACACTAAAGAATGTGGTAATTCTTCAAAATGGTCGCTTTGTATGGTTTGCCAACTTGCATGTCTGTGTTTTAGAGTCCTTTGTTTTCGTAAATCATTTGATGTATCTTAATATTTCTACGAAAACACATCTTGGTTTCTGTTACTTTGTGTTGTGAATGAAACATTGACTTGTTAATCTCAATCTGTGTTGTGGAAGAACGATGTCATCGGTAATGTGAGAGCACTCAACTATCATTTTTATTTTACGAGATTATGACGTCTAAGATTCTCATTTGGATTTGCGGGGAGGAATAGAATATCAGGTAAACTTTTTGCTTTATCGTTTACTTTTAATTGATCCTTTTCTTGACGATGGTAATGAAACAAAGCCGACTCTAATTTTGGCATTCCGCAGCTCTATGACAGATTTGATTCGTGTTGAGCATTCTTTAAGTTTGCTATTAGTGTATTCAATTTTTACTTATTCATATATATTTTTTTAATTTTATGTACAGACATTACTGTATCAAGTGCTTGTTAAATTTATATTCACTTATTCTAATTGCATTATTGTCAAGTTTGTAACAACAACAGACTGTATTAAAACTTGTACTAGACTTTAAACAGTTTTAAATACTTATAATAGGGAATTAAAAGAAATTGTTTTGTTTTCAGTGGTATATTTAATAACTTTTCGTGCAATTCGAACCATACAATGTTTAAAAAGCATTAAGAGTACAATAAGTAATTGAATTTTTTTACGACGGCGACGAAATTTTTTAAAAAGGAATACGACATTAATCACAAATGCGAAACGTAACAGCTGATAAGTGCAGCTGGCGGGGTGTGCTTATGTGATGGGAGGGGTGGGATGAAAGCTCGGCGCTCGGGCGCTGCGCCATGAACCCGCCGGCGCCCGGCAAGACGGCCACGCGCTCCTCCGGATATCACCAGAAGGCGCTCGCCGAAATTCGCAACTCATTACTTCCATTTGCCAATATTGGAAACTCTGAACCGCCTGGCTCTTCTGCTGCAAGCACAGTGAGCTCTGGTGTTAGTTCTGGATTTAGTTCATCATCAGGGAACGGACTGGATAAGGATTTAAATGTGCTTCCACAATCTCTTAATCAGTTGATAGCTCTTGGATATGAAGAGGTAAGTCAACAATTGTTTTTGTAAGTTTTTTTTTGTTTGTTAATAATTGGACATCATCACAATTTAGTTATGTTTGGATTTTACTTTTATAATTTAAACTAAATTTATCAAACACCTCAAATATAAATTTACACATTCATGTTGCGAAAGAATATATAGGGATAAAATATAATCTACTGACAATAAATTAAGCTTATATACTTTATACTTAAAAACATTTTTGAGGGTTGCATATGTCATGAACAGTGTTACTGTTCTGAAATGAGACTTCTTATTATTTGAATTAAGATTTATTTATATCAAATATTCTGAGAACGTATTTATTTATTTAAAGCTTTAATGCACTAATTTGTGCATAAGGTGGACTTAATGCCAAATAGCATTCTCCGCCAGCCTAGATAAACACATTGAAATTAAGGTGTAAATTTGTGAATATAATTCCTATCAGAATCCTCAAATCAGTAGAAATATATATAGAAATAGAAGTGAAAATATGAAAATAGGAATAATTCTAGTATACTAGGAAATAATAAAAACAACATTACAGTGAATGTCTATGTGTAATATAATGTGTGTATGAAAAGATAATTAATCTTTTATATAATTACAATATCCAAACTTTTCCAGTTACTATTGCCTTCACTTAATTATGTGCGAATTAATAATATATTATGAAAGTGTCTTAAAGAAGTCTATTTTATTTGTTTGAAAATTTGTTCTTTGTAATATGTATTGCAAACCATGTTTTATGATCTTCTATTGCCTCTGTCAATTGCAGAGAGTATATATGCAAATACAGCTTTAAAAATCAACTTTTATAACCATGTATTTAAACTTACTAAAGTTCTGTTAATGTTTACTATTAGAATTATAAACCTTGTTTTTGCTTGCACTTCATTTTACTTTTTTTTATATATTTACTAAAGACTAATATGTGGATTGTATTATTAGTTGACTATTATTTGTTTAATAAATTTTTAGTAGAACCTAATGACATTATATTTTTACTCATGTAATGATATGTTTCCGCCAACTAAATAATAATAATATCAACAGAATGTATAAGTTATGAAATAATTTTTATAATGTAATTTTTGGCAACACCATTTTTATATATATTTCCTTATAAATATTAATAACAGCTGTAACATAAACAAATTTCATGTCAACCCTCCAAATATGCTTATAGTTGAATGTAGTATTTGAATCAGAAAGCTCTGCCAAATATTATTGGCACTGGACTTAAGGTCTACAATTCTTTTGCAAAATGGTGTAATTTTAAAATTTTGTTAGAATATTGCCAAATAACAATGTATTTTGCCTTTATTTTTACTACCAACATAATAATTATTTTTCAATGATATCATCTTGATACAACATAGATTAATTGTCACCATGTTTATAAATTAATACATAATATATCTACTTTCTTTTGCAATTGTTTGGTCTACATGGCAAAATGATTATAAAACAATTTGATTTAATATAATCTAGCTACAAACTTAGATGTAAACATGATAACTAATGTTAATTTACAATAGATGTAACATTCAAAGTTATGGAATATTGCATGTGAACCCTTAGATTTCATGATTGGGTTGCTAATTTATGCTCTTATAAATTATATTTCTGTAATTCTTTCAAATTCTATGATCTGTAGTTATTCACTGCAGTTAATTTCGGTTTAAGATGTAATAATTAAAGAATTAAATTTAATAGTTTGGTAGAGATTAAAATAACTGTTGGCAACATTTTTTACCTTTGCATTGTTTATAAATGCCATTATCTTTGCCTGCAATGAGTTATTTTTAGTTAACTAGGTGATGTACTTTATAATTTAAACCTTTTCGGGTCTATATCGCGTAAATATTGACAAGGTGAGATACCTAATATTCCTCAACAATTCGGCGCGATTTGCCTCGCGACCACGGCCGATGCGAAAAAGTTTAAATTATAATGTATAAAGGTGGTCTATTGTCTGCATCAATCCCATAGTATTCTTATATTTATTTGCAGGATCCAGCTGTTAAGGCACTTAAATATGCTGGAGGCCGCTTTGATGCAGCTCTCGACTATCTGTCAAAGCAACAGGAACCTTTAAATGGGGTTCTCAAGTCAAGTAACTTTAGCACCAAGCTTATAAGAAAGCCTAGTTTAGAAAGGGAGCTCAATCTTCATAGAGGTAGTCCTGCGCTCGACTCTGGTGCAGGCAGTTCGAGGTCAGACAGCCCTCGGCAGTCAGATGCGCCACCTCTTCCTCATGAGAAGTTGAGTAGGCAATACTCGCCGTCAGGTTTCTCCGAGCCGCCGCCACCGCCCCCACCAAGATGTCCCTCGACGCCACCCGTGCCTCCTTCTGTCCAGCAGCTAATGAAGCGGATGTCTCCCGCTCCCCCATTGCCGCCTGCGCGAGGCACCAGTCCGGTCGCCACCGGAGCTCCTACACCTCCCGCGCGACAACCTATGATAGTTCAGAATGGACCTCAAGTACAACAGCAATTGAGTCAACAGATTCAGGCGCTGAGCATATACCAGCCAGGATCCACTGGCGCAGAACTCCCACCTCCATACCCGTTGTCCAGCGTCCCGCCACCCCCCTCTTATTCAGTTTCAATGCAGAACCGACAGAGCCCTACGCAGTCGCAGGATTACAGGAAGAGTCCCTCGTCGGGTATTTACTCGGGAGGTACCTCTGCGGGGTCGCCAAGCCCTATTACAGTCACGCAGTCTACCGGTTCGTCGTCCGGCATGACCCGCCCCACGCCCATTCAGCCGTGGACAGCGAGGCAAGCGGTACAACCTCCGATTATAATGCAATCTGTAAAAAGCACACAAGTCCAAAAGCCCATTTTGCAAACTGCTATCGCACCTGTCGCCCCACCGCCCGTGGCAAGTTCCGTCGTCCAGCCACCGCCGCCGTCGTACGCTAGCTCCATCCAACAGAAGCAGCAAGCACAAACGCCGCCAAGTTATCCATTAGCACCGAAACCTTCGTCGCCCGGATCGACGCCCCCCGTCATACCCACAGCTACTACACCCACCGTCCCAACCACAGAACCTCCGAGTTACGCTATCACTATGCAAGCCCTAGCTGTTCAAAGGGGAATGCACCCTATACCGCCACCACCGTACGGCAACCAAAATGACAATACGACCACTGTGAACTCTCATCACTCTCCTTTACATAAAAAGTATGCAAACAATTGCGACATTAAAGGTGAAACATCTCAGGGGCCCATGGAAATGAAATGCCTGAATCAGAACTGTAATTTGTTAAAAGAAAGTGCTCCATCAAGCTCTGACAAGAGCTCGAATGGATCAACGGAACGTCGGTCGAAAGGTTTGCCCGATAAGATAAGACACCAGTCGCCCATTCCCGAAAGGAAACATATCAGCAAGGAGAAAGAGGACGAGAGAAGGGATTGTAAAGTGAGAAATTATTCACCTCAAGCGTTCAAGTTCTTTATGGAACAACATGTTGAAAACATTCTCAAGTCGTACAAACAAAGAACGTATCGCCGGATGCAGTTGGAAAAAGAAATGACGAAAATCGGTTTGAGTGCGGAGGCCCAATGTCAGATGAGAAAGATGCTGTCGCAGAAAGAGTCCAACTACATACGGTTGAAACGGGCAAAGATGGATAAGTCGATGTTTACAAAGATAAAGCCCATAGGCGTGGGTGCGTTTGGTGAGGTAACGCTAGTGAGGAAGATTGATACTAGTCATCTATATGCCATGAAGACACTGCGCAAAGCGGACGTTCTGAAGCGTAACCAAGTTGCGCACGTCAAAGCCGAAAGGGACATCTTGGCAGAAGCCGACAACGAGTGGGTTGTGAAGTTGTATTACAGTTTCCAAGACAAGGACAACCTGTACTTTGTCATGGATTACATCCCCGGGGGTGATCTGATGTCTCTTTTAATTAAATTGGGTATATTCGAGGAGAACTTGGCGCGGTTCTACATTGCGGAGCTGACCTGCGCTGTGGAGAGTGTCCATAAAATGGGCTTTATCCACAGGGACATCAAACCCGATAACATTTTGATAGACAGAGATGGTCATATAAAGTTAACAGATTTCGGTTTATGCACAGGCTTCAGATGGACACACAATTCCAAATACTATCAAAGAAATGGTAAGTAATAGCTTATTATTATTTATTCATTGGTAAATTGTTTTCTTGTTTAGGCATTCTTTAGCCATTAAAAACTATCCTGTCGTAAACAGTTAAAATTAAAACTATTATAACAAGTTTTAGTGGTTTGAAAGCATACAATATATTTAAAATTGCTTACTAAATTATTTTTATTCTTTAAAGATACACTTGAGTCACTTGTGAAGTAAAAAAATCCGAATAAAAAGTGGTCCACTCTTTATAGTTTTGACACCACAGATAGGCAATGCATTAAACATTCGAGTCCTATTTTAAAGCTGAGATATGAAAGTTACATACTGCTTATGTTTGAATTTAAAAGGAAAACAAGTTTACATAAAGTATATTACATTTTCCAGATCACGGTCGACAGGATTCAATGGACCCGGTTGATGGAGAATGGGGAGCGATGGGCGAATGCCGCTGTCACCAACTGAAGCCGCTGGAAAGGCGGCGCAAGCGAGAACATCAGCGCTGTCTCGCTCATTCGCTGGTCGGCACGCCCAACTACATCGCGCCGGAGGTGCTGCAGCGGACCGGGTACACGCAACTCTGCGACTGGTGGTCGGTTGGCGTCATCCTGTACGAAATGTTGGTCGGCTCGCCGCCCTTTCTAGCCTCAACACCTGCAGAGACGCAATTAAAGGTAGATTTTTTTTACGGTTTTTGCACTAACACTTCAATTTCACCTGAAGTTAACACTTTATCGACCGGTGGCCGATTTTTAGGCTTTTCGTCGTCGCCGCTCGCCCCCGTTTTGCCCGTTATTATGACTTGTAGCTCGAGCCTATTGAGAGACAAACTTTCAAACAAATGTTCAGTTCCTTATCTCCACCCATCAATTTTATATTCATAAATCTGTGCCGTAAAGAGTTTATCGACAAAAACACAACTAGGGGATTTTTTTTTCCATCACCGATCGATAATGTGTTAAGTGACAGTGGGGCAGTAGGTGGCAGGCATGTTCGCCTAGAATACATCTGGCTCTCACATGTATGATTGCCAGAATACAGCAACGTTG
Organism: Pharmacophagus antenor; assembly: GCA_018245475.1. Classification (NCBI taxonomy): domain Eukaryota; kingdom Metazoa; phylum Arthropoda; class Insecta; order Lepidoptera; family Papilionidae; genus Pharmacophagus; species Pharmacophagus antenor. The sequence goes on from DWQX01002097.1 coordinate 11,629, forward strand.
TTAAGGCGACAGATTGACTGTGAGGTTGATTGCTAGAAAGGCGGGTCTGGAAAACCTTTCTACCAACCAGACTCCACTACACCTGTGGCCCTGGAAGCGAACTCGGTACCTCCGCGTTACAAGGCAAGCGGAAAATCCATTGCGCCATGAAGGCAGGCATTGCATTACAACACACCTTAATTATTTTACTTTAGTGCCCAAGAGTTTCTTCTCAGGAGAGCCCACATTTTTGGAACCAGCGTTATAAATATTTGATCATTCAAAAGTGCCCTGTGAAAGCCTAATTGAATAGAGTATAATTTGAATTTGTATTTTATGTGTTTGTATTTAAGTTTGTATCTCAGTCATGAAACAGCTTTGTTTGCTCGTCAAATGCAACACAGTGAAAAATTGTGGTTGTGATTTTAATAATGTTTTCATTTAAACCAAATGTGTTTTTTTATGTCAGGTTATTAATTGGGAGAGCACTCTGCACATACCTGATGCGGCGAACCTATCTCGGGAGAGCAAAGACCTCATCCTCCAGCTGTGCTCCGGACAAGAGACAAGGCTCGGCAAAGACGCCAACGAGGTTAAGAATCATCCGTTTCTAAAGAGCATCGACTTCGAGAAGGGCCTTCGGAGGCAGGTCGCACCGTACATACCAAGAATTGAATACCCCACTGACACCTCAAACTTTGATCCAATCGACCCGGACAAGCTGCGGAACTCTGGCAGTTCGGACTCCAACAAGTCGGACAGCGAGCTGCTGGACAACGGAAAGACGTTCCACGGCTTCTTCGAGTTCACGTTCCGGAGGTTCTTCGATGACGGCTACACGAACAAAATCAACTTAGATGACGACAGCCAAGGGCCAGTTTACGTGTGAACCCAAGCCGACAGTGGTTAAAAGAGACACTGAGACTAACTTGTAGGAATTTTTTTTACAAAGTGTGTGCCTTTGACTCTCTCTATTACACTAGTTCTTTTTTAATGTAAACATAACGAATGTAACGTATTTAAATCTTAATCTTAGAGCCGTATTGTTAATAATCCCGGTGATAATGTTGTAATATTGTATCGTTATGTATTTGTAAGAGTAATCTTATTATATTGTAATATATGTAACGGATGGACACAGTAGTACATAGCCTGGGTTACTATGGTGCTTTAGACCGCGTCGTGTCGTCGCCGCCCGCGCGTCGGGTTGTTTCAAGTTGTCCCGTTCACTGTATACTATTTTTGTAACTAGAGAAATTATTTATGAGATAAGAACAATCATACGACGTAGGTGAATGTTTCGTCACTATATTTTCTTATGTATTTATCGTGTTAGGTCGCTTATAAATGTGTGTTTGTTTATATAATTGTAAAACGTAACTTATGAAGTCATTAACAGTTGTATTTTTGGAATTGCCCGTATGTGATGTATTTGAAGTGCTTCCATAGAGTCGGCAGCGCCAACTCATGTTTGTGCCTTAATTTTTCTATTAAACATTTTACATTTACATATACTCTATCCACATTAGGTCAGGTTTTGAAAGTTTTTTTTTAAAGTGCAATAGCTATCCACGCTTCCGTATTGTTAACGGTTTATTACATACGATAAAAGGAATAAAACCGTCCTCAAAGACATTTTTTGATATACTTATTGATATGTACTGGAAATAGTTTTTCACTAACCTAAAATTTTTATGTGTAGAGCAATTAGTAACGTCTGTAATTAATTGAACAGAACAAAACGACCGCCATGTGTGTTTAGCGCAGTAACGGAGGCAAGTTTGCGGGTACCCATCCGTGGACGAGTTTTACTTGTACAGTATCAAACAAACGAGTCACTTCACTTAAATTATGTGTTATCGAATGTAAATTGTTTTATTCTAAAAATGAAACATGCTTATAAGAAGTAAATGAAAAATAAAACATGGGAATTTTGTTGATTTTTTCTTTTAACCCAAATAAATATAACTGACCCCCCTAGATTCCATTGTTAAATCTTTTTTAGGGCAAAAGTAAAAATTCTTCAACTTTCCTATTGAAATCATCCGCGTACCGCATATGAATATTGTGTTTTCCGTCAGGATACAAATGGATTCTGAAAATAAAATTTTGAATTACAAGTCATGATAAATGACAAAATTTGAGGGCAACTTCACACAAATTTTTGGGCCCATTAATTATTGCCTAAAATATTTTACTGCATGGGATAGGAAACTAACACTTCCCTATCTTAAATTTTTAAGTTCATTATCAAAAAAATGTAATTAATGGTAATTAAAGATAATTGTTTAATGCATGATGTTACTGTTGTGTCCAGTTTCTCTATTTAATTCAAAAACTTGTTTTCCATAAATGTTTATGATAACTATAGACATGTATCAAAAATATTTAATTTTGGCGGGAAAATATGTATTTTTTGACATTTGAAAGTAGTGGGTGATAAAGTTCCGTGTTACTTAAACCGGAAATATAGCAATTAATGTATAATTTAGTGTGCTAAACTGTTTGAAAAAAAAAAATTACCTTGAGCCTTCTATATTAGTATGTAAATGTGATGCATGCACATTATCAACAAGCGGATCCTTGTCCCCATGCAGTATGAATGTTGGACAATTTATTTTCTTCACTAATTCTGAACAAATGTTTCCATCTTTAGTTTCTAATATTGCCACCATCCCATCAACCCAGTTGGACCAATATTTAGCAAATTTTTCTTCACCATATATATCAACCATTTGCTGGCGCATTTTACTTGACCATGACTTCACATCTTTTATCTCTATTAATAAAACATATAATAACATTTACAACCTTTTATATACAAATAAAAGAATCATTAAAAGTGGTAGGTACATGCTGCATACTAAGATTTATTGATTTCTCAGAAAATTATTAATAATAGAAGAATTTTTTATAAATAACTTGAAACTGTGTACATGTAATAATTTTTCAGTTTCTTCTGTAATAATTATTATTGAGACCAAGACAACTGTTTCTAAAAATTTTCTGATTTTATTGGCTGCATCATGCAAAAACTAGTGGTGGGATTTTTAATGTTTATATGTGTAATAATAGCTGATCACCCCGTTAAACCCCTTAACTGCCGTCGGCGTATATATAAGCCTCACTGAACTCTGTTATTCTATACTTGAAATTTTGATTTTTTGGTTTGTTTTTTATTATTTTCTTTATTCTGTGAAAGTAAAAAGGTTTTGTTGCAAAACGCACCTCTTTGTTTCTTCCCATACACTGCATCATTACATGCGACTGTATGAAAAATGCTGGCACTAGGCGGCACATAAGAGATTAATATTCAAGATACTTAAAAGGAAAAAAATGATAATCTATTATTTATTTGGAATAATAAATTCCATCTATGGTTCTTTTTCCTTTAAACATAGTTAAGGATGCTAGCTAGTATTATATTAGATTGGTTTTACAAAATAACAAATTTACTCCTCTTTATGTTACAATTTTTAAATGTGAATCTTACTTTTTAATGCTTCAATCTCATGGGGTAGGACAAATGCACTGCTGCCCCATATAACAAGCTTGTTTACTACGTTGGGGTATTTAGCTGCTAGTATCATGCCAGATATCCCACCGTCACTCCAACCCAATATAGAAAAGTTTGGAATTTTTAATTGCTATCAAGAAAATAGAATTTAATTAATAAGGCTGTCACTAATTATATCAAAGCATGTATTACTGTGTTATTGTATATAGTTGTTGGTTGTGGGAAGCTTGTATGCAGCAGTGGGCAACTATTATTTGACAGTAATTGTTTTAAATCATAATCATTTTATTTCAATTAGGTTACTAAGTAGCATTTTGAGATGTCACTGTGCTTGGACAGCACTTTATTTCGCCCACCCTGCACAGCTTCTTATTTGCCCTATAAAATTATTTTACATCACTGGGACATTAATTTTCAATTAAATCGAGTAATGTTTATTTTTTACCTGTAGAAACTGATAAGCAATGTCAGCGTCTTTCTCAAAGAAATCAGGTGTAAAATCTTTTTCTGGTGGTCGACTTTTCCCATAGCCTACAGGATCCCATGCTACTATTGTAAATTGATCTTTATTAAGTCCATCTACTTGAGGTTTAAAATCTGTCCATATTGTTCCAAGGGCGCCCGGCATACAAAACACATGGTGGGGCCCCTTTCCAACTCGAACATAATTAATGTTATAATTGCCTACTTTAATTGTTTCTTCCTAAAAGTAAATTAAAATTTTAGAATGAAAAAAAATGTAATAGGTTTTTACAATAGCTATATACAGATAATAACAACCACCTCTTAATAAAACTCTTCAATTCAGTGACTGCTGAAGCGCCTTCACTATTCACCAAATTAAATTATTCCAGACGACGCATAGAATTCGCTCACCTTCGGATAAACACATTGCTCCATCTCTATTATAATCATAAACAGACCCACTAATAAAACTTATGACGCTACCAAAAGGTCCAAAGCTAATTTTTAGACTGGCAGAAGTTTACAGATTTCATCCTATTTGTAGTAAAAAAACCCTAATGTATTATTTTTATTATCGTCTTGGTCGTAGGTCAGACTAACTGAAGGGTCAAGGCTATCAGAATAATAAATAGTTTTTTGCTGTCAGACTAAACAATATGATATTCTACGATTACCTTTGATGACGCAATTGTTGATAAATAACCATTACATAGTCTTAAAGGACGGTGTTTAAAATGAAAAGAAATTCTGTTACTTAAAGTTAATAGCATGATAAAGTATTAAGAATTATGATAAAATTCCAAAATATATTATCGATTTTGACATTTGACAATTATTTACATTTGATTGCACCTGATAAGTGTTTTTTTTTATACAGAGTAGACAAACGAGCGCACGATTCACCTGATGGAAAGTGATCACCGTTGCCCATAGACATCGGAAACACTCGTGTAGTCGCAACTGCGTTGCCGACCTTTAAGGAAGGAGTATGCTCTTTTCTTGAAGTATTATGAACGAATTGCCAAGATATATTGCCTTTTACTCTCTTTGCATGCACTTAAAGTATTTGATTTAAATTCAAGGAGCTGGCTATTACGGAAAAAGCTGGTTTGTTATCTATAGGGTAAGCAATAAAATAAATGAGCAGCGTGAGGCCCAAGGGATCACAATAATTTTCTTATACCAATTTATAACAAGTATTGTTTATGGTCGCTCCTTTTTTAAAATCTTTACTCTAAAATTATGATGTAAGGTCTTAAAAGTGATGTGGCAAAGAAAAGTATCAACCGCTCTCAAAGCGACAAACGCAAATAAAATTCTACAAAAAATTTTCAACAAACGACAAAATAGAGGTTCTCAATTCGTCGCGTATCATTTCTTTTACCTTTTATTTCAGTCTGATATACGTGATTATCTTATTCAAAAGATAACATGTCTAAGTTTATCCCGTAATAAAAAATTGGTAGAAAAATAGAAGACTGATTTTGCGACTGTTCAAACGTTGGTATTTACAATTTTCGTTTTGTGCAACTATTTTTCAATTACTAAATTATTTATATTAAATATATTATTTAGAAGGTATTCACACCATTAGTGTTGTTGTAACTAATCACTAAATGGTGCCGTAACTTTCAAATTCCATACCATTCAATAGAAATGAATGTAACTCATATTTTTCTTCTAATTTATTATAAATATCAAAACTAAGCATGAACGTCAATCCAAAAATAATATAATTTATTCGACTTTCCGACTTACTGCTTACCGTGTAACATCCGAGGTCAATGGATCGATTCCAAGATCGCTAATGTAGTTTTTTTTTATATACTCGTTCACCCCTGTTGTTTATAATACAAAGCCTAGGCATTCCGTTATAATTTGTTTTCTTATATACTTGGAACGCGCCACCAGCCGGAAACTATATTGTGGTTGGCCGAGTCTCCATCGGTATCAATTCGACGAGGTACCATCTCGTACGAGGCGGCTTGCATGATGGCTGGAACCCGACCATGGGATTTGAAGGCCAAAGTACTGGCGTCAGTGTACCGGAGGGGTGCCTACGCGGGCCTCAGTCGTACACCCAGAGGTGGAAGATGTCCGCAGATGGAGGATGGATGCGCATGACATCCTTATGCGCGAGTGGAAAGAGAGGTTGTCCGACCCGAGTGCGGGCCATCGCACCATTGGTGCCATTCGGACAGTCCTCCAGTCCTGGGCAAACCGCAAACATGGTCTGCTCACCTTTCGGTGGCAGCCTTCTGCGAGGCAGTGCTGGAGCATCGAGATGTCCGGATGCGGATGGGTCGTCATGCGGCGTTACTGAATACGCCGATCAGCGTTCCTGTGACGCCGCGACACGGCGGAACACCGTGGTAGTTTTAGTGGGTACGACATCCTTTTAGGGCGGAAGTCCCACACAGGCCCTTCCTTCCCCCCTATCGCACGTAAAAGCGTTTCCACCACGTAAAAAAAAAATAATGGTAGCATTGAGGGTGGTAGCTAACTAGATGGGTTCGAAAATCTTACCATTATCCAGACAGCCCTACTATGTCTCGGGAAATCAACTCAGGAGCTCCGCTTTACAAGGAAAGCGAGTAAACCACCGCGTCTGACAGACAGTTACAGCATTTGAGGATATTGATTTTTAAAAGATTACCATTCCTTTTTTACTTTTTCTATGCCAGTTCTGAACTAAGCTGGTCGTTTATATAGATAGCAACACATAAAAACGGATGGGCGCCCTGCCGACACACGTCCGCACAGGGTCAAACTACAAAATGAAACGCGACATTAATATTAAAATTACTTTTATTATCAATATTGACGACACAGCGTCCTAGCGAGTTACAATCTAGTATTTAGTATTAAAAGCAAAGAAACTTCACTCGGTTAACACAGTTTGTTACTTCACAAACGGAACATTACGTCCTTGTTGCATCGAAATGTGAAAAGTTTTTATCTCGCAATCATTTTGTTATCGTGAACGTTTGGTATAAAGTTTAACGTTTATTACTACAGTAAATAGTAATAAAATATTGTTTTCTTATCCACATAATAACATATTCAGTGATTTTTAACAAAATCAAATCAGATATTGTATTCTTCCTTCTCTGTTATTATGACAATAAACAACCATTATCCACGGTGTAAGATACAGATATATCCATATATGTCTTTGTTGCCTTTATCAATGGGTACTTTTGTTAATAAGTTTTATATTATATAGTAAATTGTACACTAATGTTTTTGTATTATTACAAAGACATTTAGTTAAAATGTAATTAAATAATTTGCGAAATAGATATTATGCGACTGTTTTCACACGATGACCGGTCAGTAATCTTCTCTATCATGTCCTGAAATGAGTTGTTACAATGTCTATAAAGTTAAAAATGACAAATGAACGCAAACAATCCACAATATTCATTATTTTATAGCAACACCTTTATTACTTCCAAAGCGGTTAGGCTACATTTAACACGTAAAGCGAAATAAATGACATTTATACAGCTGGGCGCCACACTTTAATCCATTCGAAACTGGCTGCACACTGTGTGTCCAAATTTTATCCCTATTATAAAATTTTAAATTATATCAATCAACACTCAAAACGATTGATAATTCCTGTTAATGATATTTTAAAATAACTATCAACTATTACGTTTTATTAAACATTACATATAAAGAAAAAAAAGTTGTTTCCAAGGAATGTCCGAAAAAACACAATCTTGAATGGGTTAAGACAGATGTAGTATCTTAGAAAGGATAACAAACATACAAAATGCACTATTTAATATTTTATTGCGCGTTCACATATTGATTTGTGTGAATTGTTTCACACAGAGTAATTTTTTTATTTAATGTTATATTTAAAAATTCTCGTGAGTACTCCAAACACAATTTCCACAGAGTAATTATTAACACTTGACGTCCGCACATTTCAGATAAATTTGTATGTTTAGCGGACAGCGGAACTGTCATGAAATTTTAAATGTTCTAAAAATCATTTGAAATATAGGTCCTAATTATAATAAAAAATATATATATTACTACTAAAACGAGAGGCACCACATAATGCATTTTAATAGGTTTCGGCCATAAATATAGATTTGGCTCGTCTGTTACTTCTCAAGTGTAATAAAATGACACCGACGTACTGCCGGACGGCAGTGTTAATGCCTACAAGCTCTTAGCCCTTAGCGCTCCGCAAGTTTCTGTATCGTTGCTCACTATGAAAAGTTAAATGACAGAAAACTATGAAAATTTAGAAAAAAAAAGAAGAACTCACTATGAAACTGATGACCAGTTGTCAACGCCAATGAGTTTGTGTACTCTTAGTGTAATCATGATAAAAATATATTAATTCACAGAGGAGTCCAGAATGTTGTGGAACAAATGACAGATGGCTCTACAGGGGAGCATGTGAAGTGCTAAGAGTTAATATCCTAATTTATCATTGATGTAACGAGATTTAATAACTATTTTTAAACGTCATGTACTTCTGTATGAGACATACATTTTTTGTGTTGCTCATAGATCATCAACAAATAAATATTTTATGATATATAGAGTTTTTTTTACATAGAACAACTAGGTTAACACTTTGAAGGCCTTTCGTATTATTCGATAAGTGATATCTCGTGTAAAAATATAACTTTGTATATATTTAATACTAGAGCTTAACTTTTCGCCATTACGTTATCGTTGTTAATAATGAAAAAAACACGTTGACATTGGCCCATTATTTAAATCGTTAGCGGTCTTCAAGTGCCGGTCACCGGTGACCCCGCGTTGCGTTCAAAGTGTTAATACAAGTTACCATTCTCTTACACACAAGCTTCGTGAACAAGCACAATACATACAAAGGAAGTAACATTACGGTACATGGAACATATAATTTTTCGTATATTTTTTTTAAAAACAAATTTAGACATTTCTCGAAGAAAGCAACATACACGGAAAAGAAAATATAAAAGCGAAACCAGTTCAATTATGAATTGACATTCGACACAAAAATCATAATGCAAATATAGACCACAACAAAACAACACGAGCGAGTTTCATTGAAATAAAAACATTACAACTTTAATTTATTCATATTGATAGTAAGTTTATAGTTTTGACACGTGAAAAACCGTGTTGTGGGCACCTTATGGGCGAAATAACACATATTTGAGCTCAGTAAAAAGATACTATCACATAAACCTGGAGAAATTATTCATCACAAAATGTTGGTAATAAAAATTTAGTGTTAATGGATTTAAAATGTGAGGTGATATAAAAATATATCTGGTTACGCAGATACTAAGTGATAAAAGTTTCTTATCATCGCATTATTCAAATAATAATGCAATTGTCCTTTCCATCCAATCAGTTAACAATAATTATTTATTAACTCTAATTGAATATAGGTAGAAGCTAATTTATAGAAACAAGTTTGTAATATAGGTGCCATTGTTCTGCACGTATAGAAATAAGTGTTACCTTGTGACTTCGTGTGTAAACTTAACGAGAAGCTGTAAGCGCAGTGCGAGACGTGAGACGCAGTTCACACTGGGGCGCCGGCTAGTCGAGCTCGCCGGCGTTGCACGCGTCCTCGTAGCTCTTACCCTTCTGCTCGGGGTCCAGCTTGATCATGTCGTCGATGCGCAGGATGGTGATGGCCGCCTCCGTCGCGAACTTGAGCGCCTTGATCTTGGATATCGCCGGCTCTATCACGCCCGCCGCGAGGTTGTCGCGCAGCGTGCCCTCGGTGAGGTCCAGACCTACGTATTTCAAGTTCGCATGCTCCACCTGTTTGATGAGAATTTATTAATTTACCTCCTGACCTAGTTATATATATATATATATTAAATAGGCTCCAATTAATTTGGAGGTGGAGAGAAAAAAAGTACAATGTACTGATATATAGCTGGTGTACCTTGGTTTGAGAGGAGTTGTGGTAGGCCCTCAGCTTGGCGACCAGGTCGGTGGCGTCGCGCGCCGCGTTCACCGCCAGCGTCTTCGGTATGACCAGCAGCGACTGAGCGAACGCAGCGATAGCCAGCTGCTCCCGGGAACTCTGCGTTGCGGGGACAATTGCAAATGTAGCACAGTTATGGTTATCTGTAGTTATTTTAAACCGCGTACCTATCTTGGGCATCTCTATGATGCAGGTATTAAAGCTTTAACAATTAGTGTTCAGCTGTTGTCCATTTCGTCTCGGCAAAAAATTGTCTCAATAAAACTGTAATTAATCAGCTAACTTCCGTTTCTTTTAATAGCAAATACTACGACCAAAATTCAATCTCATGGCGTTTAGCCACTACACGTGTCATCCTCAGATACTAGCACACAGCAGAAGATTAGCAAATTAACTTTTGTTTTATACATTGACTCCCCAAGTGTTGCGGCTTCCGTCGATCCTGATCATTTTCCATTGGTCACGAGTGTGGATGTTTATTAATGAGCATGTACTATAGACGCGTCTGAAATTCCATCGGAAATCAAACGCCACCTAGTCGTATTGTGCAGTCTCTAAAATTGTGTTTAATGTAGGAATGACTGTAGTGACGTCGGCACGCGGCGAGGTGGTCGTGGTCCGGCTGCCGCCGCGGACACGGCTCTCCTGCCGCCTGTACTGCGCTCCGTTGTCATCCGTTGTCGTTTTTTATTCACGCACAATTGTTGATTCCGCACACTGGATATACACACGACCAGAATGTACGTATGTACTCACGAGCGTGGTCGCGAAGTTGTCCAGGTAAATGGAGAGCGCCGCGTCGACCGCGCCGCCGCCGGGCGCCACGCGCCCCGACTCGAGCACGCGGCGCACCGCGCACAGCGCGTCGTGCGCCGACCGCTCCATCTCGTCGCAGTACGCGTCCGTCGGGCCGCGCAGGACGATCGACGCGGCCGTGCGCGCGGACGGCCTGTGACGCGCCAAGAGTTCATTTCTAACAGTGGTACCCGAAGCGCTCCGGCAGGTAGTGCGCGAAAGCGTCTGCGCTGTTTCGGCCCATGGCTCAAAGACGAACACCTTGTGGTGTTAGCTGTCAAGAGTCCGGCATGACCCCTACGCTGCCTCCTCAGTATCCTATGCAGATTACCCCCACACAAAGAACGGGTCCACGTTCGCACGGCGCCCGAATATAAAGAAGCTGGGCTTTTTAAACTATCATAAAAAATGTCTTTTTTACGTAAATTTATTACATTACATAAAAAAATACACGTGTGATGTTTACAACTTTTGTGTTTTTCGAAGGTGATTACTCTCTTTAATTAAAATTACAGGAGAATATCAAAAAGTCATTTTTGGTATCTTAATTTTCATATGATCCCCAACGGTCCACGGGAGACCAGATGAGAGTCCACTGTAGAAAAGACGTACATGTAGAAAATAAAAGTGTAAACACAAAATATTTAATTATATGAGCTTAATTATAAACTTAGTTCAGACATCACCATTCCTTTTAAGTTTGCTTTTATAATAAATTCATTGTACAATATACTATGAGAGCCCATACAAAGTAATGTTATTAACTCTGCAGATTGAAAATGTGTGCGTGGTAGCTAGGCAATACAGTTATGGAAAAACTTTCACCATTCAATTTATACTGCTTATATGAGACCCTAACATTCAAATCGAACAAAATACATATGCGTTATGAACAATGATTGGACGTAGTTCAAGAAACCAGTAAAAAAATTAAATTCGTGACACCTAAAAGATGAGCATGATGAAATCATTTAGTCTGTTACAATGTAGTTCTGTAGGTCTGTTTACGTACCCCTTGATGAGAATCAATTGGTCATCGCATATTTCTTCTTGAACAACCTCCGCTGCCTCACCAATCATGCTCGGCTCAAATACTTCTTCACCTAGTAATAGAGACATTTATTCATTTTTATTAAATTGAATATTTTTTGACATAGTTTAAAACACTTTGTGAAGCCCTAAGCT
>DWQX01002098.1:0-23527 GCA_018245475.1 Pharmacophagus antenor
GCCGACCTTGCTATTGCAATAAATTTTATAGTTGTGACACGCAAATCTCCACTAACTGCTCTTGATTTATATTCTTAACAACGTATTTATGTGGAGCGATCGTTTTACCTACAATCGCTTTTCGTGATTTCGATATACAGTAGCGGTGAAGGCGTCATTTTTGTTTCATGTTCTTAAACTTCAACAATTTTGAATATTTCAACTAAGTTAACAGTTATAACGGCAATTTGAATATATACGAACAGTATATTCGTTGAAGCAAATATGTGTTACATTTTATAGGTGATTAGGCACAGTTGTAATACATTATTTATTTAATTACGTATTAAAAACCTTATAAACAATGTGGTTTACCATATTAGTACTTTAAAACTATAACATTTGATGCAATGTATTAATCCAAGTGTTAATTTGCAGAATTCCATTACTTAATAAAACAAAAAATATTGGTAATTTTAGCTTTTTTAAATAGTAAATACTAAGCCTAAATTACAATCGCGTTTACACGAGACATTCTCAGGACCTGTTATATTGACAAACAACATCAAAACGAAAATGAGCATAAAAAAAATTTGTTTTAATAAATATAACAATTTATTAAGGTACATTGCAATAGTTATGAATGTTATAATTATTCACAATTATTTAAATATACCTTCATCAAGCTAAAAACGTCAAAGTAATGTTAGCTTATTTATTTATAAAAGATAAGTTGTTTGTGCATTGTTTGAGTTGCGTCGCGTTGGTCAGCGGGCGATCATGTGCAGGCGCCGCGTTACAACGTTCCCATTGGCCCCCGGCGACAGGGCTGCCAAGCTACGAATAACAAGTATCCGCCAGGCGGCCATCATGATTTCATTGCGGACTGATAATAATTACACAGGCCTTTGATTGCACGTACAGCGCCCATTAGTTGGTTAATGCGTAATGAAATTAAAATGTTAAAATACTAGTTTCAGAAATAAACTTGTTCTTATAATTTAATTATTTCTTGTCAATAATTAAAAACAATAATAATATTTAAAGATATTTTTTAAATCGTAAATTGTACATGGAGTAAAGCGTTTTTTTTTTTAATTGTGAAAACGAAACATAATATATATAGTTTACATTAAAAAATCTCGTATCCGTTTTACCATTTTAAAAAAGACTTCACGTTTTCCTATAGTTCTATAAGCTCGAACATGAATTTTTATAGCGGTTTTACCGTAAACATCTTATTAGTGCAGCGATTATAATGAAGAATGTAGGTGATGGTGCTAAAAATGGATCATTTATCAATGCAAGCAGCCCAAAGCGAGTAGTTTATTCGCATTAAATCATACCACTCATAAATCGTGCAAACCCGTTCTGCAGCTTATCAAAACAATACGCAGGCACACTTCCAACCGCTTGTTGAAAAACGTCATCTCGAAATCTATGACTTAGACATAATCATCTTTATTTCCTCAATGGCAAGGTTTCATTTACTATGCATGTAATGAGCCTTCATAATACCTTCAAGACTGGCCGAAAGTTCATTTCAAAATTAAGCCTCAAGAGCATGATAAATTTTCATAAATCAAGAGTTATTTATTGGAGTATAGACTCTAAGGTGTTGCCAATTGGTTTATTTTAGTTTTATAGGATTTGCCTTTTTAAGATGTTCCATAGCGTTGATCTGCGAAATAATCGAGCTTTTGTATCTCTTATTATTTCACAATATAATGGCGTGGAAAAAAAGACAAAAAATTAATAACATGTTTGCAGGCACAAATTTGTATCGCAACAAGAAGTTATGTAAAACTTAAAACAGAGATTTCCATCTTTATCATTTAGAAGCCTGATAAGGTCGTAGCTTAAAAGTAACTAAAATTTTTACAATTAAGGAATTTAATTTTTGATTGATTAGATCGTGTTAGAATTTACATAAAATTTATAGGCTAATTAAATTGTAGACCATGAACAAATTTTGTTTTGTCCCTATAACAAAAAAATTAAAGTGAATTTACATATTACATCTTTCAAGATAACATTTTTGATATAACGCGAAATAATCTCCAACATAACATGTTGGAGATTATTTCGCACGATTAATTTTCAATAAATAACTGCATAAAATTATTTGCAAACGGATACCCCGCGCGGCACGCACTCTTGCATCTCTACGACCCATCGGACCCACCGGTTAGATACTGGGGGCGCCTGACGTGTCCATTCTGAAGAAGAAAAACAATTTATTATACTAGCGGTTTTCATTATAAATACTGACTCCATCCCACATATATTTGTAGTGATTTTCATTTTAAAGTTATATCATTATTTTATTAAGAAATTAACACAGTTTCTAAAAACCCCAGAATAAAGTTATTAAATTACGACAATATATTCCACAAACAAGTTGTAATAATCATTTTTTTGTATTGATGTTATGATGACTAGGATTTCCAATATATTTTAATTTGTATGTTTCATATAAAATTTTATATTACGTCGCATTTATTAAGCATTCAAAAAGAAACGGTGTCCATGGTCGCATTATTATAGGCCGATTAATAGGTGTAATGAAGCACATAAAGATAAATTTATTTGAAACAATGTCACCGCAAAAAAAGTTTTTGCTACCAGGCTCCCATATTCTATATGCACAAGAATAATAAGCTGTTGTTCGAAATCTTCCGTTGGATGTAATTGCACGTAAACGGCTTTGGGTTGGTTCACAATTTAAGTATGTTCGTTAATCAAGTCTGATATTAAACTTAAATTATATATAATAAAACAGCATTAAGATTCTCGTCATATGTTTTGAATGAAGCGAAATCTTTCAGTTGACATAAAGATTACCATTCAATATGATTACAAGGTGATTTGAGATTAAATTATATCAACACGGGACGTCTTCATTCAGAATCTCTTCTTTCTTATTATTAACATTTACTTACAACTGTGAGTTACGTTTGTAATATAATTATTGTTTCTTATTATACATGTGTAATATAAATACTGCAAATCAAATAATTCTTCTTTTTATAAGGTGTAAAAGAAGATTAGATAACCAATTAATATATTTTTTTAATTTCTTAAAGCAAATCTATACATAACTTCATTATTTTAATCATAGAAGCTTAAAATAAAAGTATAGCAAATGCAAGACGTATTATTGTTTAAAAAATGTAACTAGCGTAAAGTGAAGCTATGTTTTAAAAAAGGAGATATTTGATCTCATTACATCATTCGTGACTACTCACATAGCACCTGTATCGATGTAATTACTGTAATTTACTGTAAACGTTAAATTTTTGAGTTACTAATGAAAAGAATGCGGATAAAATTTAAGCTTGACTATTTTGTACTTATGGAGATCCAAAATTGCAATAATTTTTATACTTATAGGTATATTTAAGCAATAAAAGAAATCCGTGTAATCAGAAATATAAGTAATGCAATAATAAATACAGTTTAACTGGGAGGTTTCTTAGTCATGCTCATAAAATTAATAAAATTTGCCAAAAGCTCTCAAGAACATTTAAATTACGTACAACGTGTCAGTTCGTAAATCGCTCAGTTGTATCGGCCGACAATTTATAAATAATTAGATGCAAAACAATCTGAGGCATTCGGAGGAACGGATCCAACAATACATTAGTATCAGCCCATAGCGTTACACCACCACGCACAAACCGGTTTTCAGTTCGTAACGTCAGCAGAATAAACATGTGCGACCATTATTCAAACTCACTGCGATTTTGTTCGTACTAAATGAACAGGTTGTTTGTAAACAGTTTGATTTACAAGTTCTCTTTTCACACGTTTTTATTATTAAAATAATGTTTAAATTTTACATTGCATTTTCGGCATTCCTCAGTTCCTTTATGTACATTATCAAAAAAACACTTTCACAGAAACAAAATTGTGAGGAACGTTTCATTAATTTTTATGTGGTTTTTAAACATTTTCACCTATTTAATATGTTATATTAAAAATGTTTAAAAATCTTGATTAATGAATTTCCAATAAATCAAAATTTTATCAGTAATTATTTTATGTTGACTCTACTTGTTTCACGTATACAGACTTCGCTTTTAAGATGATGTTATTTAAGATGAGATCAATTTTATTGAGATTTATTCTGTGAACATGTTTCATATCGATTTAATTCTTTGTCTATAAATTATCGGCTTTAGAATTCGGCTGTTGATTAATGACAAAGTTTTAGTGATTAACGTAGTAGTTTCCATTAGATTCTAATAGCGATGTGAATTCGATTAATTACTGTTAACATTCATTGATCATTAGAATCCGAATCATTCCTTTTAACTTTAATTCTAACCCACGGGGCCCAAAACATGCTAAGTAATTAAACTAAAATACACGCATTCACGACTTCAATGACATCTACATTTTGTTGTAGTATCTACTATAACATAGATATAACCGCACTAAACATTATTAATTAACATCGAAACTTATAGCAGTTGTACTAGTATTTTGTACGGAGTGCTAGATTTAATCATCCGGAACAAATGCTTGCACTGAATTTCAAAAGTACGTTTACTATTTCGTATATAAACACTGTATATAATGATAAAACGATTTTTGCTTATTTGACATCAATTCCAAATACAAACTGCATGTTTGACGCAGTGGTTTACCGCTTGTTTTGTAACGCAGTCTGAGGTTTATGGTTCTATTCCGGCATTAGTAGTTTGGATGGAGGTAGGGTTACGAACCGACTGTCGTTCTGCCGTCATGAGAGTATATTGCTGTGTTCCGGTACTCATAGGAATGAGAGTTAGAGCATTCTGGCCGATCTTGCTTCATCATCTAGCCGTTTCACTACATTTCTCCTGTGATATTGAGATTAAATTTATTGGCAAACTGATTCATTAATATTTCGATAAAATTTTATCATAACTTTTTTCCTTGTGCAACTTCATAAAAGATAAAATATAAAAATTGTTAAAAGCTTATTATAATTAAACATATTTCTTCATGTAATCTTTAATATAGGTATACAGAGGAAAATTTAATTATTCACGCTTGACTGTTGTTGTGTGGGTCGGAAAAGAAATGAAACCACAGCTATCTCTTTCACTCAGCTTTAAATACTAAAAATCTCCATAGATGGCAGAAAAATCGTTCAACAGCTTCAAGTTACCACTAGTGCCGCCATCTAGCCTCGAATAACTGAACTTTTATGGTACGTTTATCGAAGAGGGCTCTTCAGCAGCTCGTAAATGGTTTTATGAGCACGAACTCTAGTCTCCCACTCGATATTACCCGTCTGAGTAAAGTAAGGGATACAATATTTGGATACTTCTGGGAAGCGGTGTAGTATTCAATTCAACCGGTGTTCAAGGGTCTTTATGTGCGATTCAAGGTGTGATTGGATGGCGTGCTTGGGCGTTTATTTGGCTTTATTGTTGGGGTTTGTTTATGCGATTGCTGTTTAACCAAGTATAGGGTTTTGTACAAGCCCTTGTTATGATTATAATGTTGTAAAGAATAATGAATAAAGTATCGTGAGAATTTTGTATTTTTACACATTTTGATTATTACACTTTAAATTTGTATTAGTGTTTTGTTAATAATAAATGAAACAATAACGTTATTGTAGTCAAGCATTTTTTTAATGATAAGTAACACGATCTGAATTAGACAGGTACAAACATCAATAATCATTTATCAATAATTTATTAACGAATTTTTTTCGAAATGTAGCCGTGAAAAAGGCAAATCGTAAATAAGATCCGATTCAAATTTGTAGAAGATGCTATCAGTATGATTTGTGGACTCGCACTCGAGTGTTTGTGTAGTGATGTGCTAATCGACGACTTACGGTCGATATACCAACAACGATCATTGAGGGCATGCATAAATTAATACTATTTAATATTTTTAATTTTCCTATTTTAAGCATGTGTGATCGCGAAAAATTATTCCTATGTTAATGACATGAAGAATGTAGTAAATTAAACTACTAAAATGTTCTTATTTAAAAGTAAGAAGAAAGCAGTTATAGGCAAACTTTTCTATCTAAGCTTATCGATTATAGTAAAAGATTTTTGCTAAAAACCATCAAATTTTTTTTTACCATTAATAAAGGTATTGTACAGATAAAGTAAAATAACACTGAGTTTTCTTATTTTAATTTTAGTGACAGAAAAGGCTTATGTAGGCAGATATTAATAAAAGTTTAATATTTAATTAAAATAGGTAATATTATCTTTACTTTCTTGCAGTAAGTGTAATTATGTATTAGGTAATTAAATATTGCATCAGTAAACAATTATAAAGATTAATATTTATAATCTACTAAAGAACTTGGAGAAGTTGTTACTCAGTTCAGAAGCAAATCATTGCTTACAAAGAGTCCTCAGTAACTGTAACATTAGTTATTCGTCTATGTAAAAAATGTAATATTCATTATTTTTTAAAATATAACAGTTTTTTTAATTGTATTATAGCATTTAACCATTTTTTATGCCATATATACTTTTTTAAAACGCCGAATCGATAGAGCTCGTTTAATGTCACATCACTCATAATAATTTCGTTGATTTGTAATCTTTTATTTTTAAGGTTAAAACCTCAATAGATAAAATGTGATTGTTTTTAATTTTATTAAGATTAATAATATTTATTTCTAAGTGCAGGAGCAAAATTAAAATAATCAATTTACATCTACGTATTTGTTAATTAACAAATTATCATTCCATCTTGATAACATAAAATATTAGCTTACAAGTGTTATTTTTTATTTTTCTGTTTTTTTTTTACGTGCAATTCTATATTGTAACATAATTAACTATAATAAATAAGAAACAATTAAAAAATATTTTTGAATAACTTTTTTTTTATCGAGAAATTAAATATTATTCATATTAATCAGCTTATCTGCGTAAAGCGTTTACTTTGGTGTGTATACATATAAATAAAAAAATGTAATCCTGTTCTATACTTTCTATTCGCTTAATCCGTCACTACGATTTTAAATAGATAAATATAGAACAGGAAAGCGCCGAAATCGGCCCCGGCTTGCGCGCTACATGGCCGGTTGCGATGACCCGAACGCAGACAATAAATAATCGTTAATTTAAATTCGATACTCACCCACGCACTAGCGATACGCCTATGATTTAAGACAGTGAAATATTTATCACGGTTCATAGTTATCGCAGATTTAGTTATATCACAAGTTTCTATGACCTTAGTTCAAGATAAGTTAATATTTATTTACAATACGCGAAATACACATAGTGAACGTCCAATATGTGAGTTATTTTAATACATGGTAAACAATAGATTTTCATTCAAAGTAATATGGGTACCTACTAGCTTAGATTGCTTCTTACGTGCAACAAATTATTTTTAGGCTTGAAATTACAGTATATAAAAGTACGAATGACACCCTTTCCACCCTCAAAGTAACAAATTACATGCGCCTTGACCGACAAACGTTTCTTTTTGGTTAGGCCACATATCCCAAACAATGTGTTATCTGTCCTAAATGTGATTTAACAGGTAATTTTCAGAATAGATTACCCTTAAACGGAGTCCAGATTTATGTCTGACCACAATGTAAATAGGTGGGTGAGCTTCACAACGAGGAACTACATTTATTTTCATTTACCTCCATTTATATCGCGGCTTCACGTTGAGATTACGTAATTTAACAAAGGGAGCGCCATAAATCTGTGTCCTGTCTTAGTAGGCTTTGTGGGTATTTTGATATGTGCCTTTAAAAGCTTTTTTCTGTATTTAGATGAGAGTTCATTGTGTAATTCATTAGGAGCGAGGGTAGGTCGCGGCGGAGCAGTGCGGCGCGCGGTCGATATCAACTGATAACGCGCTATTTATTGCCGACCAATGAGATGCGCGACAACGGACCGATATTTATAACAGTCCACGAATTAGTTAAAACAAATAAGAGCACAGGTTAATCACAAGCAACAGGCATTTTTATAACTGGTGTTTACTGGTGAAATTATGTTTTTATATTAAAAATCACATTGTATTAATTTCCCATAACTAAGGCTCAGTTATTTTATAAAAAAATATATTCGTAACGATAGTATTATATTATCGATATATATATATTATATTGTAATAAATAAGTTTTAATAAATAATGGAATGCAACCCGGTATTTGTTTTTATCATATTAATCTAGATAATTAGCAGTCAGGACAGATACTCGTATATACTGTCATTTGCTATTACAAATAACTAGATAGCACAACGCAATGTTGAAAGGCAAATGAGTTAGAATTACATGATATTTTGTATTCTCTCTTAAAACAGCATTGGTGGGGCAGCGACATTTTGTCTACAACACATAGTGAGGTCCACGATACGAATCCAAAACCGCATATGTGGCGGAGTATGGATGGTGGTGGGATTAATCTAACCCACAAGACTAGATAAGATACCAACCTCGTATTTTCAGACAAAAACATTGCCGTGAACCGGGAGTCTATGTGAGGCATGATATTGTTAGCCAGCACGTTTCACTATCTAATGGTCACTTAAAATTTTTAAAAATTAAGATCAAATGTAAGTCTATTGTAGATAAAAAATAGAGAGCCATAAAAAACGATGTTTTTAATTCGCATACTGATACAAAATTTTAATACTGATAAATATTTTATGACTCTAAGAAAATATGTCACATACACTACTACAATTTCAGTTGTCAATGTATGGGTGGTCTCATAAACTTTGCCTTCGCATTGTTTATTCTTGGATCGAACTTGCGATTTACATTGAGAACCATCTCGGCATACATTATTATGTTGTAGTACGGATAGCTAATTAGCAATTAACTAAATAACAAAATTCAAATCAGGTGCTTTATTAGTTGCTTCCTAATTGCAAGTTTTATAACTTACAGCGTTTCGCACCTTTCCTTTTCAATTTCTCATTCTGTGGAGTTAATATAAATGAATATTTAACACTGCGGAGCGAACGTACTGGTCTGACCAAGCGGCAGTCGGGTAATACGTCACTAGTAGACAGCTGCCCTCTCTCCGGGTCCCCCTCACCGCCCCGGCTTAACGCTGGACAGAGATTCAGATATAACAAATAAAGTGGGAGCGATAGGGACAGACAGATCACGTGAAACATGGCGTATAACGCCCCTTGATTTATAGGAGAGTGTGCCAAAGTTCGAAGTTTATGTGTGTGTTACTCGCGCGTAATTTTTTTTTAAATTTGATACATTTTAAATTCGTTGCTTGATTTTTTTTTCTTGAATATTTTCAATACTCATAAGTTATTTTTTGAGTTCTCGATCCACAGTTTATTTTGTTATAATGAAAGTACAAATATATAATTATCAATTCGTACCCGGTAACAAAATACAAAAACTTGCATACATGAATATATTTTATAGCAATAGTAATAAGTCTCTTAATCAATCCTAATGTCAATAAGTAATAAATAGTAACGCAGTAAATTTTGTCACAAACAATGTCCTAAACATATTTGAACGGTTTGGACATCAAAATTATTTCCAACGCAAATTAAATTTTTAATCGATGACAAGGAGGAGGTTTTAAAATACAACGAGTATTATTTTTATGCATATCCAATGTTTTACTCGGTAGGTTAATTTCGATTAACTTTTTTGTTTAATCAGTTTATTGCGAAGATGACGCAATAAAAATTATAATGAACATTAACCGTAAAGGTAGGAAAATAGGCAATGTAGATTTTGAATAAGAAATTTCTCAAAAAACCGAAAAAAGTATACTTCCGTTGTAAGTTCTTCCTCATATGATTTCACTACATATATACGTATGTAGTACTAATTAAGCAATTATAACTATAAATGTCACAGTCAAAAGCGATAGTTATTATAGGAAATAGTATTTTTATAGTTCCATTATTACATTAATGCATTACATTAAACATTTACTGTATAATAAAAGTAATGCGTAAGAAATCACCATAATGTTCTGAAAATAAAATTAAACTTTTTCTCCGTGCGACGTTAGATACAAATCTCTTTTATAATATAAATATGAAGGCAAAGTAAGCGAGTCCCTCCTTCATTAAGCGGTTATAAGACACCGTGTAAAATAAGCAATTTGCTAAGTAAAACGTATAGCGTAGGTGGGCCACAATATGGGCCGGGTAGCGCCGTAAACAAGAGCGCTTCCTCGCTAGCACTAGGTGGTCCTAACTCGCGCCATTATTATTTATTAGCCGGCCCGTTGTGCACTGCATCATACGTCACGCGGCGTACCTCCACGTAACGCCTGTCAATGGTGTTGGATGCAGGCCATTACATGTGAGAACTACAGGGAGGTATTTCATGCATGGGATAATTGCATGTGTTCACTTTTTCTTTAAGTTTAATTAATTTAAATTACCTTTATGACGAGCCCTTAGAAATTTAGATTTATCTCATAAAATGCTTTGGTATTCTCACTTTCATAATTTAACTAACTTTAAATAATTATGTACATCGTTAGAAACGTTCAGCGTTACATTAGGTCCTTATATAAGAAATTGGCGTATTGACGTACTGGCTATTTTGATCTCAAATATTTCCTCTTTGTTTCGGAATTCCAATTTCAAAATTATACAGCTATTTACTCATGCATTTGTTTTTCGAAAACCGTAAGCCATGTTTTTTTCATCTTTGATTTTTTTCTTTGCGTCACTCAGTTTACAAAATGGAAAACTTGAAATATCGCGTTATTTACGAGTACAGAGTTCCGCCGTGGTACCAGTACTGCAGAAACGGCCCGAAGGATTAATTATGTGTATGGCGATGGTGTCCCTTAAGAAAACAGTGCGTTTTTGGTTCCAATGTTTTCGTTCTGGAAATTTCGACCTGCAAAACAAGCCCCGTGGGCGATCGGAGTCCAAGGTTGATAATGAAGAATTGAAGGCTATTGTGGAAGCGGATTCATCGAAAACCACATTTGAGTTAGCTGCAGGCTACGGTATTAGTGACAAAACTGTTTTAATCCACTTCAAGAAAATTGGGAAGTTGAAAAAGCTCCACATGAATTAAGTGGAGCAAATACACAAAAGCGCGTAGACTGCTGCGTTACATTAGTCAACCAGCATAATAATGAAGGGAATTTAAATCGATTCATTTAACCTGTAATGATAAATAAATTTAGTACGATAATCGGAAACCCTCATAGCTGATGGTTGAACTCTGGCGAACCAGCCAAATCTTGCCCCATGCGAAAATTGACTCATAAAAAGATACTTGCAAGCGTTTGGTGGACTAGTAGCGATGTTGTTCACTTCAGCTTTATAAAAATCTAGCCAGACGATTATGGCAGATGTTGATTGTCAGCAATTGCAAACCATGATGATAAAGCTAGCTGCAAAATATCCAAAGCTGGTCCATCACCGTAGACCACTGCTGCTTCAGGACAACGCTAGACCACATACTGGACAACAGACAGTTACCAAATTAGAAGAGTTTCAATTAGTATGTCTAAGACATCCAACGTACTCCCCGGACCTTGCTCCAACAGATTACCAGTTTTTTCGAAATTCGTATAACTTGTTTCAAGGGAAAAATTTCAACTCTGATGGGGTAGTCCAAAGAGCGTTTAAAGATTTTATTGATTCCCGTCCGAATGGATTTTTTAGTAAGGGGATCAATGAACTACTTAAAAGATGGCAAAAGTACATAAATAGTAATGGTGCATACTTTGATTATATAAATTTATTATAATTTGGAAAATCTAGTTTATGTTACTTTCTTATAAAACATTAATTTCTTATGTTAATCTAACGTAATTTATATATTAATTTTTGTATTAATAATGAAGTTTGGTAAATCTTTTACATATGCAAGAAATAATATTACAATAATTTAAGATTTTTTATATACATTTACTCGTAATTACAAATCATTTTCTATTTCGAATTGTAGACTAGTTATTCTATTCCATATTTAGTTTAAATTACGAAATACCTTGAAACATCTGTATTTCTTTGTCGCACCTGCCTTTTTTTACATGGGGGAAATTCCTTCGCATACCTGCTGTCGCGGGGGCAAGGAAAGGTTACGTCGCACCGACTAAAACCCCCACGATGTTCCATCATCGCCGCTTTACGGTAGGGTCACGGAAACGCTTGCGCACACCTCCGCAACCCCACCAACGCCAGCCGCAACGTGCGGCCCCCTCAGAGGAGATAAACCTCCCCAATCCCTGTCCTGGTAAGACGCGCTGAAACACACAATGCGCCTTCCTCTGTTGCTTCTTACCTTCAAATGGGCAACGAACCTCCCGAGTCCGTCGCCCACAGAACAAGCACCCGAAAGGACAAGTCTTCCAAACCCCCTGCAGCAGATCTGGCCTTAGGCTCAGCCACCAACCGAAATTCAGCCGCGGAAGGAAGGTTACCCCTTCTCCCCCGTAGCGCCACCGCCGCCGCATCTGCGGTGCGACACCACTTAGACGCGGAGGGTAGGGAGAGCGGAAAAACGCAATACGAACACTTCTCTCCTCCCGAAAGTCCAACTCGGCTATAAAGGCAACGCGTGCACGCGGCCCCCGCATCCCTCCGATACACATCCGAGGCAGGCTCCCCAAGCCCACCTGGAGTGGCCACCTCGGTTCAGCCCTACGCCTTGGGCCGGCCAGGTGGTTTCCTCTTCGCGTCATCGTGGGTGACCAGGTCACGGTTACGAAGCCCCTCCGCCACAACAAGGCGGGAATCAATTGTGGAATTGTCACACCTGCCTAAGGTCCTATATCCTAATGTATTTACGTTCCTATTATGTATCAAATTTCAATTAAAAAGTTACACTAATGGTTATTTAAATATTCATTGAATTTTTTTAAAGCCAATTGTAGTTATCGTTCATTATTTAAATGCAAATGTAAGTTTTAAATTATTGTTTCAACATGTTCTCTTGATAAGTTTTCCATTTAAGCGTGTAAGTTACATAGCACAATATTTTTTACCTAACATTGATAATATTTTTGTGTGACACTTTTTGGCTTCGTACCTATTTTATGGGTTCCAGATAGCAAGCTTGTTGATAATTATGCTTTAGCTTGGAGGATGAATAGAAGCGTACATATTCGTAGTGTTGACTAAAATAACATATAAATCTAGACATGTAAATAAATTTGTATGAGCCATGTAACACGATTGACTTCTATCGTATAAAGGATTAGAGTTCTTACCTAATGTTTTTTATCGGTTATGGGCTAACACTTAGCCTCAATTTAACTCGATGTTAAGTAACAATGAAGCTGTAGCTGGTGAAGCGTGTTTGCCAGAATATATCTGGCTCTCATATGAATTATTGCTGGAACACATTAGTGCTGTTATGGCGGCAGATTAACATTGAGGGTGGTAGCTAGCAAGGCGGGTTTGAAAAACCCTACCACTATCCAGACTCCACTGATCCAGTGGCCTGGGAATTGAACCCGAGATTTCCGCGTTACAAGACAAGAGAGTAAACCATTGCGCCACGAAGGCAGTCAAATAACAGTAACATTAAAATATTTTATATTAAAGTGCTATAAGTTATTAAAAATTTAAACGAAATTGCGAAGGACCGGCACTACGTGAAATTATATTTTATTTTTATAGTTCCTAATTTTTTGTTGTGTGAATATTTTCATTACCGATATACTATGGGTTCTGTTAGGTATGATACTAAATTTAGCGATCTCTTAAGGTGCGCGTGGTCTTCTACATCGACTTTAAGATAATTTTAAAAGCTTATAATATATAAAAGTTTACGAAATGTAAACTTTTATAATTAAATAGATAGCGTAAAGTAAATAAATAGTGTGTTCACAAATGAAATAAAATAAAACACTGAGAAAATTCATCATTTCAACAGTATTTTATTCGAATAATATAGAACATTGTGACAGGTAATGATTGAAATTAATGTTCTATTTCATCTTTTAAAATGTTAAATAATTATAATTGTTGACAAACTGAGTAAGATAGTAGGTATGTTACGAGGGCGCACGCATTGTTCATCCGGTGACAAATAATGGCAGATAATACCACAGTATCGGGTGTCCCGGGCAAATTTAGCACTATGTTTCGAGCCAATATTCCCAGTTGATAATAAACATGCATCACACACCTACAATAACAATGCGAACTATATCACTTGCCGATAATTACGGCATTAAAGTTTTTAAAATAACACTGTTATACACTTTTTTAAATAATGTAATAAACACCCTATATCATCATAAAAAGTAAGAATTTGAATGACTTTACTGCGTGTACCATTCTTAGTTTAAAAAAAAATAACTTATCATAATATACGTATATCATTTTACATTGATCTTTCTACATATAAACTCTAAAAGAAATGTATAAATATATTGTTGGATTTATAGGAATTTATGTATAAATTCTTTTAAATTTAGCAATATAAACATCTTAAAACATAGACAGTCGTAGAAATCTACATACTTAAAATAAAACATATTTGACGTTTGCAAGTGTTCTTACTGTAAATATGTTTACATTTAACCTTAAAGATCTTATTTTAAATAATAACGGTTAATCTCAAATTTTTATTAATAACTGTAGTAATAAATCTTATCGCTATGGTTTTTATGAAGATGTTTAATATAATTATAAAATTTCATATTCAGTATTTTTTTACTTTTAAAATGGTCGAGAGTCAACGTTGAATATAAATATAAAACCCCAAGCAAATGTTATCTAAATACGGTGTTTCGACGCCGGTTCATGCGAGGCGGACTAAAATAACACGCATCAATCTCTTATATTAGCCCGGGACTCTGTGGAACAGCGTAAAAACTTCCTGAAGTTTCCTATACTCGGTCGTAAATCTCACGTTTTTTAATAGATAAATAGGGCTTCGCACAAACGAGCAATATCATATTATTTGGCTCACCCTCAGGAAAGGCCCTCCTGATAAAAACCTCCCCACCTCATACTCTCCATGCTAATGTACTGGGTATGCCAGACGGTGACAACCATTTTTTGGCCCACTTGGTTACATTATGGCCGCTATAAAGAGTATTTCAAATTATCTTCTCCGTGTCTATTAAATGCTGTGGGTTGTGGTTTTTTTTTAATAAAATTGAAATACTATTAACAACTTTTTTTTGTAGTAAAGATGACTGTAAAGTTTATCAAAGTGTCATTAAAGAAACAGGTAGCGGTATTCATTTAATAAAAAGCAATTTCTTAAATGGTTATTATTCTTTCGGACGAGCAAAAGTACAAGTAGACGGTAAAAGGTAATAAAATGCTCAAAAGATGGAAAAAATACATCGTTATAAACAAAGCGTTTCGGATGCAAAGTTAGATAAAGAACATCTCACACACCTGAGCTAGAAAATTGCTTTTTTGTAAACGCCTCCAGTTTTTTACCCAACTTTCTCGAAGAATAAAAGAAGTTTCGTGGAAGAACTTTCATATTTTTTTACTGTTTTCGGGATTGTAAATCATACGAGCACCCGCACAATGTGACGGCTAGAAAAAGCGCAAAACATGGATACAATGAAAATATTGTGACACGTCCGTGTATCGTCATAACAATTGTTTGTAACGTTTTTGTTTTGGTGAAATTATGCTGCAAAAAATTATCCATCTAATATTTTTTATTTAATGCAATGAATGCATTAAATCGACTCATCTTTATTCAACCGACGAACATTTCTCGGGTTTAACTTATTAATGGAGGGTTATAAAACAAAGGACCCTTATCACTACTAGTTAAAAACTAATTACTGGGGTGACACCACCTTTCCATAAATCGCGTAACTCCACCGAATTGCCTCGATAAAAGTTATTTTTAAGAAAAAAGCCCTCGAGGCTGCCTCGCCGCGCTCCGCGTTCCTCCGCCCTCTTCCCCCCGCAAGGAATTTATCACGATTTATATTCATAGCATAACAACGTGAGCCAGTTTGGGGCAAACCCATTTAAATTACAAACTGCTAAATAACTTCTATTCAACAAACAATGCATAATTCGCATTATAAAAGTGACGATGTTAATTTTTTTTGTTTTATTGTAACAATACATGCCTAAATAATGAACGATAAAATCTATCACAATATTAACACTAGATTTACGGAACCCGTCATTTTAACGGAACATCCCTAGATTAGAAGTTTTGTATACTAATATGCGTTTAACTTTCTTATTTTTTTATATTGCTTCTGGCAACATGGTTCCTTTTATTACAACACAGGAAAAATAAGATTACAATAATACATGGAATCACTACAAATACGTAAAGAAAATTATGAAAATGTGTCCGTAAATCTAGTGTTAATGATACAAAAATGTTGTCTCGTATCTTCAGTGAAGATTCCTTGCATTTCATTTAAGCACGGAATGTGTTATATAATCCTTTAGTTACGTAAATCGGTCGCATATGGCGGATTCGAATGTTTCAAACATTGGAGACAGTAACTCTCGTACGGACGGAACAACAAATCAAGTGCGGTTTGGAACGGAAGCGTTTAGTGCCGGTACAACAACTGCTTAGAAGCCATTAGTTATTGCTAGGGCGGTGCCATGCTCTGATTAGAAAACTCATATTCTATATTAACATGTTTTTCACATGACAGATATGTATCCCGGAAACTTAAATTGCGGTTTTAAATTCATGTAAGATATAAGTGCCATATAATAATTCTTTTATTTACAGTTAATTAAATATATAAACTAATATCTCATATCTTTACATCTTTTCGTTACGAAGTTAGGTGGGAAAAAAATTATAAGAAGATGAGAACTCAGTAAATGATCATTCATTATATTTATCGCGATCAATAAAATAACAAGTAAATATATTATTTTAAATTTACGTTTCATGCTTCGTATAATAAGTTTAAAGCTAGAAAAAACGGTGGAGGATTCTGTACGTTGTGAAAGTTGTCAGTCCTAGTCGGTTTTTAAATTCTCTTCGAAACCGTACTAGGAAACTCTATCAGGATCCTTTAAGACGTGACAAAGGGGTGTACTGTAGCCTTCGGGGCCCAGTTGGGGGTGGTTCCACCATAATTGATGAGGTTCTTAGCGCAGCTGGGCGGCGCGGAATTATCATCGCACCAAGACACTCGGGTACAAGCGCTCATTAATTTGTGATTAGCCCGCAGTTAGAAGACACTCGCGGTGGCTTTCTTCTAATTAGTTAATAAGTTTTTCTTTCTCCAGGGAGACCCGTATTGAAGGGGATTAAAATTGTATGGGCACTTTTTCTACCGTCTCGAACACATACGTCACACACTGCATGTATGTAGATTTAGATTGCACTTAGCACCTGACACGTATAAATACTCCGAAAGATTTTTCTTTAAACTCCTTGAATCCTTTTCATCTTGTATGTTAATTTTGTTACATATTAGTATATTTAAAAAGAAATGAAATAGAATAACCTATAGTAAAGAAATAACTAGAAGTAGCAACTACAAACGATACTTCGATCAAATTAATAGATATGTAGATGATTTTTTCGCTTTTGCTCTCATTTATATACAGAAATGAGACAGAAAAAAGGTCTAATATCTAGAAACTCAATTCATCCCCTAATAAATATCTTAAGCATCGTTTAGCCGGAATGAGGCAAAAGCGGGAATATCCCCTATGCTGTTTATTTAAAGGTGGATTTGTCGAATATTTATTAACATACACATTTTCTTTAGGAAATACAGACGAATCTGAAAAATAAATGTTTATGCAACTGTACAAGAATGTTTGACTATATTTAAGTTTTATTACAACAAACTAAAAACTTTCAGAGTTATCACCACTTCCAAACACACCAAATAGTGATACTATAATAAGAACTACCTTTAACAAGACAGTATCAATTTACCCTTATAAATAATATTAATTATTACAAAAACTTTTAGTTAACCATGTCATATATAAAATTATCAATACAAACAAAACATTTTGATTTCACTTTCAAAATTACGATTCTACATAAAGTTTTACTATTTAAGAAAATATCGGTGTATCTCTTGTACGACAATCAATGCTCATCTGTAAATAAATTATATGGTATGTATATTAATTGACAACGCTGGATCTCTCTTCCCATATTTTACTCTCTGAGTGGTTTGTGTTAAGAAAACCTACGTATCAGATTAATTCGGTTAGAGGGGTCTGGAGCCAATTTGTCTGATTGCTACCAATACCAATCGATTCGGAATCCGGCCTACCTATGTATACCGATTGGTCTTTGTTTTCAATAAATTTCTTGCCCTATCTAGTTTCGTCCCCATCAATAAATATTTGCGCATGATAAATTCAATAAACTTAGTGCGCAGCGGAATTATTTTTTTATTTATTTAAGCGTAGCGCAAATTGCAGGGGAGCGGATAGAGTTATTTTCATTCGTAAAAATATTTTTTTGTGTGTATTTCTAGCGGTTCATAAATTATAAACGCACATGTTTAACAAACTACATTTGTTTAACAAATTATGTTTATGTATATATGTTAAATAAATGAAATTTGTATCTTTATCTTAAGCTAAAAGGGTTTAATACTTTCCATTTCCCAATCTTAATATTTGCTTGTTATGGTAATCAAATTAATAGAGAGTATATAAAAAAGAAGAAAAAAAAGGAGGTGACCTTACGAGTGTAAAGCAAATTGTTAATTACAAAGGTTGTGTACCCTTCGGTCCCACTGGCTATTACCATCAAATGGCACACTCCTCTTTCCGGTAAACGTCCCAAATCTCGACACGGTGGCAAAAATCAAACAGTAAATATCGGAAAGCAATCTGAGGTGATTCTGTTACATTGAGTTAAGCTGTGAGCTTAACTTGCTTTGAGGTCCGCTAGGCATGAATGATGTCCGATTTATTTCCCAGTGAATGCTATTAAAAGAGTTACATTTTTTTAACTTCTATTTCACAGACTCCGTTCTATAATTAATAAATCTTATTATTTTACCAACAGGGTTTCCTTAACATTCATTTAATTTAAATGACACCAATAACTCTATACGTAATATTAGTGGTATGTAATATTTTAATTAAGGAAATCGAAAACTTAAATTATCACCTATTATTACGTATCTGTATGTACCACAGCCTAAACAAAAATACATGTATTTATCTACGGGATCGCCTGTTAGCATTTTGTTTAAAAAGTTACTTAGGAAACTTGTAAGTTCTGAAGATTAAATGTCATAATTGTTTCTTTTTTTGTTGACGATTTTTTATAGCATTACAAAATATTCAGCACTAAAAATAAATTAAGCAAAAGCTCATTGAGATTTTGTAGCCAATTGCCTTCTATTTACATTTGTTTATACGAATGTATATGAAAATAGTCTTAACGGGCTCAAGCGTGGGTTAATTCCTATGATCAAGATAAGCCGTCACATTCAAGATATTTAAATCGACCCAATTTTCCGCGGACGGGCGCGACTTAAATCTCCAGTCAATTTATCCAGTACGGAGCGCAGGGACCCGATTTCTCCATTGTTCGCCAAATGAAGTACTCCCGGCTTTACGTTGGTACATTGCTAACGTCAACGGGAAATTCAAATCGATTCGATGTACGGATAAGTTTAAACCGTCGGCACTTCAACAAGTTTATTTGGCATTGGTGGCTTATTTAGTCGGACGAGTAAATCACGACTTGTCACAATGGTAACACCGGATTGTCATTTTGCCAACTCGACGACGACGGCTCTTGGTATCTCTGCTTCAGATATGTTATTGCATTTGTATTTCGTCCCTATCTCTGGCATAGTGAAAGCCTCATTTGTGTTTCTAGGAATCTCATTTATTTTACGACGTCAAGTAATTTTATTATTTTAAATATGTAAATAAATTGATGGAAATTTACTTAACGATAAACTGCAAATGTAATCATTGAAATTTTCATTAAGTACCGATGTAAATCGACTTGTCTTAAACCCTCACGTATCCCTTAATTAAAGAGTTTCGCTTATTTCGCCCAACCGGAACCTATTTGTTAGGCTGCTATTTAAAACATTCGCCCCGTCTGTTTACATAGATCAGATACGTTCAACAAAGGCTTTTGTAATTAAGAAAGATATTTTAAGTTGGCGGCAGCTTGACTTTATATGCGCGAAATGAATTTACTGGATTAAGGGTGTTTCGAGTTTTATTACATGGAGATGTCTATTAAAGCCATAGCAACTACTACACTAATAACTATAATGTAAATAAAATTTTAAGTACTAAGCGAAAAACTAGCAAAACTTATTAACTATCAATCATACATTTTAAATTAATTTACTTCTAGCCAAGCTCTATAGGCATACTACTAAAAAATAATATATCGTGTTGGTAAATAATAAATTTCCAAGTTCCAACCCCAATTTAGGACTGCATTATTTTCGCTTTCACAGACATCCGATACAATTAAAATCTTCTTTAATTAAGGGACGGATATGAATCATTTGCACGTGGCGCACAGTTTTCCACTTGTATACGCGGGCGCCGTAACCCTATAACGCTGTAACTCATAAGGTTAACAAATAAAATGCAGTCGTATTAGCAAGCGTTAAAGATGTCTTTTCTTTTTCTGTATATTGGAATTTAAGGCGTTGTTGTGCATTATTCTCTACTATCTCTTTTCACTTTATCGCAATGTCTACGTTATTTACTCGTACGTGAGGGATGCTCGCATTAAATAGGTGCGCACAAACATATCTGACATTTACAAATACCTCCCAAATTGGTTTCTTGGGTGTGACTGGCCATTATTACAACTTGTGTTTACTTATTGCTTTGCTGCCGGATAGGTAGTAGAATGTTTGAACATAAAAGCTTGTAAATGTCGTATTGACTGGACGAGAACATGTACATTTTTTATTTAAATTAAAATTTTTCAATTTCTTGTCGTAGGTTTGTGATTTAATTAAATATTCAAAATATTTAGATCGTCCAAAGGTTTTAGTTCTAATAAAAAAAGTATTATTTATATTTATATATTTTTATTTAGGCGCCATCATTACGTTTATTTTTCTTGTAACCTCTGTTCAACATCGGTGAGCATGCCCAGCAGTTAAGTATAAATACAAAAATAAATTTATAATCTACGAAAATATTTTGTTTTCATTTATATGATGCCGGCGTTTAAGTAAATAAACCGTGTCTGTTGATAGGACTGTTTAAAGCTTCGATAGAGATTCAACGAAAAAATGGATCATTTCGCAAACGAGGTGTGAGAGTCGGTCAAACTCCGCCGGGAGTTGTAATTCAAGTGACAAATATCGAAGGCCACAATTCATATTTCTGCTATCTCTGCGTTTGTGTCGCCATCTGTGCCGCGGGGACACGCTATTGGTTCTCCATCAAGCGGCCATGTGATCTATTTTTGTTGGAAGTAAAACACTGCTTTTTATCATAGGGAAATGTTTTATAAGTATTTTGGGGTCGGTACGTGACATGCTATTTTAGGGAGGTAGCCATGGAATTTTTAGGGTGATTTGGATTAGTAGTTTGAAAATATATTTGTAGATTACACTCTAGAAACATTTTCGTTTCTTTAGATAAATGCATGTTTTACTATGGCCTGAGCAACTACAAATTTTGAGTTTAAATATAAAATTCAATGTTTATTAAATATCCGATATTAAAACTTGCGTAAAGTGCTTTATATTTGAGTACTTTAGACACGGTTAATTATGTAAGTGTACATTATTGGGTCGTAACTTCAAATCTGGTGAAAATAGTGTTGTTGATACACAGCTCATGTATTATCGAGATCGAAAATTTCACGTGCCCATATAATTTTAAGCTCGTAAAGCTCGAACAATAATTCACTGGAAGCATTTGCGGAAAATGCATTTTATTGTTAAAACGTGAATTTTATTTATAGTCGACAGCCCGCGGTGGGCTGTGGGAGGGTGGTGGTTGATTTGCAGTAGCGGCGCATCGAACCCACCCTTTGGTATGGATTATTTATACTAAAGGTAATTTACCCGGTTCATTATTGGGAAATGTAACATTTACGTATATTTTATGTATTAACAACAAAATTATATCTTTAAAATCAGCATAAATTTCTTTGTATAAATGAACAAACAAAAAAAAGTTTTACAAATGTAAAATATGAAGATGTTTAACTATTTATATATTGCCAGCATTATCTACGATGATTCAATATATATCCATGTAACATTTTTAATCTAGATCAAGTATCATATGCATTGTTACTATTTCCGAAAGAAGCTCCTGAATTACATTCGTGTTAATGTTACATTATCCAACCAAATATCTTAATATTAATTCCGTAAATCTGGATCAAATGAATAAGCAACTAATAGCTCATTCAATTTTACGCTTGCGATAATTCATTGAGTATACGCCAGCGTGCATTAAGGCGGTCTTTTGAAGTGATAGTCATCGAGAGGCGTTACCGCTACCGCCGATCTCGGGACCGCCTCAGTACAACGCATTGAATATTATTCATCTATTGCATTTACATCGTTCCTTCTAAACACCTTCGATAATTTACTTTTCAAGTTTAATGCCTAAGTAAGTTATTGCTGGTAACGAAATACGTATTGATTATATTTTTTGACTACATTTAATCATATTTTAAACTTTTAAGCAAAGAACTATAAATACGGATTATAGAATATAATGTTTATAACTTACAACTCATTACATAAAAGCTAGGAAACCTTTTAAAACCTTTTACGCTGTTAATTTTTTATTGTGTATAGAGAGGTCGAAAAAGGAAGCGATACAGCGGCTCTTTTAAAAGCCATTTAGCTCCAATCCCTAGATAGCGTCTACCGCAATCCGTGCGTCCGTACGTATTTTTTCCACGCTGAAAAGCCAATTTGGAATGAATCACTGCAACAGTGGCGAGCATCTGTGCTAATTTACCTACGGGCGGACAGTCTAATGCCGCCCGTCCGCTCGTAAATATCGAATCGCGACCGAGCGCCGAATATCGAAAGCCGGTATTAGTCGGATACAGCTAATACACACGGGGGCACGTTAGATAAATTATCGCATGTTCATTTGGCTCCCCCGATGTTTAATCTGTACAATAATACAATGCTTTCAGCTCGAAGCACTATCGATATGAAGTGATGTTCTTATATATTATTTTAAAGTCGATCAGGAACCGATTTACGAAATATTCCTATGAAATTATAATTTCCATTCCCTGTCTTCGTTCATCTATTTATAGCTTCTGTTATTTATATTGTAACTTTATCAAATGCTATTGCAGTTACTCTATTGATATGTTTGGATGTTGTGTAGACTACAAAATCGATGTCACGTCGCCAACGTTGCTGTTTACGTGTGAGTGTAACCGGGCTACGTTGCAGTAGACTATGTTATGTATGTGTCCATTTTACAGATATATATATATATAACTTTATCACTACTGCAAATCTATACGTAATTCTGTTAAACGAAATTAGAAAAATTGATTGCATACACTGCCGGCCAAAAGCTTAAGACCACCTTGAAAAAATTACAATATTGAATAAAACTCCAAAAGTTAGTGCTCTAAAATTATTTATTTACCTTATTAAATAGGGAACTTGTTATGTAACATAAAATAATTTAAAAACTACAATAATTGCCAT
>DWQX01002099.1:0-23517 GCA_018245475.1 Pharmacophagus antenor
TCTGGCCGCTCCCCGTCGAGCCTGTCCGGTATGGGAAGTCCTATCCGGCATAGCCTCACGGATCCCAGCGGCACGCAAGCCTATCCTAAAATATCATCCACGACAAGTTAAAAAAAATATTTAAGCATTAGTGGATAAATATATTAGCTGTTTTATCAATGATTGAAAAATTTAACAAGATTTGTAAATATATATATATGGTGAGTGTAAAATAAAAGTAGGATTTGAAAAAGAAACAAAACAAAATAATCGTCTAATTGAAAACCTGCTTCGGTTAATATTTTATATGTAGTTTTATCAATGTGAACAATATAGCAAATTCCACGATTGAAACCTGTTTTAATTAACGCAGATACCGTACAACGATGAACCAAAAAGAATGTTCTACAACATGACATTATATCGATTACACACACTGAATTTGTGATACATAGGTACATAAATATTTTTTTATACCTTGATTTATCAGAAGTACAATAATTTTGATGTATACGATGCTCTCGATAAGCTTTTTAGAAAGCTGTTAATGATGAATGAAAAATCACATTTCATATACATATCTCAGTGGAAGCTATAACGCGACGCCAGTTCTAAAGCTGCATTTTACACAAACATAATTTAAATATTTCTCTTTTAACTATAGATTTATGAAAGCCGTCATTTTGACGGAACAACGTTCGATAATGAGTTCTGTATTCTAATTTGCGTTTGAATTTTTTTCCAGAACAGGAAAATTAGAATACAATTATGGTCCAACTTACTACAGACTCGAAAAGAAAACTACGCAAAATATCAGTAAATCTACTTTTAATTTAAAATTTGTTGAAGTTATATTACTGATAGATTTATGAACCCTCTAAATCTATGTAGCTGTTCTCATTAATGGATGATAGATATATTAATACTGGATTACTCCCAAAGATGTATATATTTATTACAATAATACAATATCTCCTTAATTTTACAAAAATGCATTAATTATAAAATTTATCTTTACATTTGATTCGTTTGTGTTATTTTTTATTTGTCGTTCTTAATTGTCTAGCCTACTCTTGAAAAAATTTAGATAGCACATGCAGTTCTCATATGCAATTTGTTCGTATAAAACTACAAAACATTGTCAGCGTATGTAACACTAAAAAGCTAATCGTCTAAGATTAGAAAAGAGAGTGAGTAATGATATAATTTTAATAGAAAACTGAGCAGCAATTTTTCCTTTACTTAAAACCTATGTAATATTTTAAATGGGCCGAGTTAATTTAGACATGGTTGTCGTGGATTGTTTGTGAATACAGATTGTATATATTTCCATTAGAATAAGTCTCCTTAAACATTCGGTCTAAAGGTAAGCCGGTATGTGTTAATAAAGTAAGGCAGTCATATACAAATATTTAAAGTTTGTAATATTGTCCATTTCGACTATAATACGTGTTTGTTTACATTAAATGATACACTTAAAATCACGATAAGCTGGTGAAAATAGCAGAGATAATTAAATTCTCTTTAGCGATACCACTAGAATGTTATCAAATAAACTTAAATACTTAGATCATTAGTCTAGAACATAAAATTATCACAACATAGCTATTGTTACGTACATATTGCACAGAGACTTACATATATATAAAGGTGTCTCAGTAAGAGTGCAGTTTTTCATTTTACAATAAAAACAAGTATCTCATGATAGAGTTGTGATATTTTTATTCCGATTTGAGTTCAGGAATTGTTTCGGGTTTATTCGCATAAACCCGAGATTTCACAAAACTCCATAGAAAAAAATCGCACGGCGTTAAATAGCACGATCTTGGTGGCCAGTTGACATCAGAATTTCGTGAGATAATGTGTTCTGGAAATCATTGCTGCAATAAGTCTGTGGCGGAACTGCAACCTTTTTTGTATGTATATATGCGCCGGCCTGGATGCCCGGGAGATTTTAGAAAGGTCTGGGTTGACACGAACAGATTGAGTACACTGTCTATGTTTTCGACCGTTCTCGAAAACCTTGGACGTCCGGGGTTTGATTTTTCCAGGGTTGAACCGGTCTCGTCAAACTTTTTAACTCATTTATCAATGAGTTTAGGACTTGGCGCGTCATTTAAATGTTGAATATTGCAAAATTTTCTACGCGCTACAGTCGCATAATTACCGTTTTTGTAAAACTCGCGTACGAACAACGCACAGTCCGCTCCCGAGAAACGCTCCATAGTGACTAAATTTCCAGAAGCTAGGCTACCGAATGACATACCACCCGCGCCCCACAGGATAGTTACGTTCACGCAATAACCAAGACAAATGTTACCTTTCTTTTGAGACACCCAGTATCACAAATTCAGTGTGTGTAATCGATATGAGGTCATCTTGTAGAACATTCTTTTTGGTTCTTCGTTGTATGGTATCTGAGTTAATTAAAACAGGTGTCGGTATCTCCAATGACTTGTTGCTGTATTTTTTTAAAACATTGATCACTTACGGTCTTTTTGTCTCCATGTTCGACATTACTAATCGGTAGTTGAAAAATCAATGACATTAAGTAATATATGAAATGCCTTGTGACTTTAGAATATTTGGTTTCATTCGAATTCCATACAAAACAAAACAAAAAGTAATTATGCAATGTAATTATGGCGTCTCATCTTTTCTTTCTCAAAACTATGGTTTCCGATTATTTTTGTTAAAAAATTTTAGAACATAAAAAGAAAATATCTTTAATTTGCTTTTGTACACGTGATTTTTATAACATTTTTTACTAGCCACTAAATAGCAAAGTAGTTTACCAAATTTTAATAATAATGGACACGATTAGAATATTATCCTGTAAACAGTTCAGTTGATCTTTATTTCCTGGTAAACCTTAAAAGATTATAATCTGCTAGCTTAGGAAAAAACACTAACAAAAATTATACCGATGGTATACGGAGACACAAACGACACCCGAAATTTCAATTAAAATTACCACGTTTTCAGTCACTTTTATTTATATTTATCAGCTCAATTTACAATATATTCTTTCAAACAAAAAGAAATCATGAATATGACAATACTCTGCAAAAATATCCATTACACATAAGAGATTAACAGATTATTTTGTCTTTGTTTTTGGTTAATTGAAATAAATTTTGTAACCTATACATTACGTTTCAACGCTAGTTAAGGATTTAATAATAAAATACAACGTGTGATTTTATGCTTAAATTATCCCGTTACTTCTAGTGCCCTGAATATAGTTCTTTACATAAGCCAAATGTTGATCTCGTACCTAAATCGTATCTCGCACTGCATTTTATTTAAAATAACTGACCTGGGTTCCATGTCAAAATTTTTCTTATAAAAAACGCCTCCAATATATATCAATGCGCTAATATTATAAAATATAAAAAAAACCCACATCAAGGCTACACCAGGTCGTAACAAAATATTGCTACTAAAATTGGAGTATTCGAGTCAGTCTTTAAAAAAATCGCATATAAACGATGTTCAAAGGCAGATTATTACTGTTAGTATATTGTTATAACGCGAAATCATTTACACATGCTCTGTATTCGTTGTAATGAGAATCCATTATCATATTGTAGTATTTATGTTTTGCCATGATTAATTTTAATTCCGTTACAGGTAAAAGTATTTCCAGGTGAGAGTAAATTTGAAAGCACTTTACAAGAGAGTTCGTGGCCTGTGTGGAATGAAGACTTTAAATTTCAGTTAAAACATACACAAT
Organism: Pharmacophagus antenor; assembly: GCA_018245475.1. Taxonomy (NCBI): domain Eukaryota; kingdom Metazoa; phylum Arthropoda; class Insecta; order Lepidoptera; family Papilionidae; genus Pharmacophagus; species Pharmacophagus antenor. The sequence goes on from DWQX01002099.1 coordinate 3,716, forward strand.
CGAAAAAGCCATGCGAAAAAATCGATCTTCAGAGCCAACTCGCCGGACATTTTTTGTCGCTTACAATATATGCTATATTGGAAGCGCCGAAACCCGAATCCGAAAGAAGGAAAAGCGCAAAAACATTGGAAACAAAAAAAATGACGAAATTAACTGATGAGGAAGATACGAAATCTAAGACTGGTTTTCTTGAAAAGACCTTCAGTAGTTTGAAGTCGACGAAATCAGAAGCCGCAACACAGAAACTGATTTTGGAAAAACGGAGAACGGTCGGTGCTGCAACTTGGAACTTTGATTCTAAATTATTCCAGAACGATCTTAAAAATGGTTTAATCGGAACTCCTGATATCTGGAGGCCTATAAATGCTATCGCAAGCGGACTTGTTGCGGCTGACTCAAGGGTAACCTTAAGTATTTCCTTCTTAAATTCTCATTTTTTATTCAAATTTAATTTTCTATATGTGAATATATGTACTTAATTTGTTTGTTAATGACATGAAGGGAAATCGGTTGAATGTATGATTATAAGGCGGCACATTCATAAAGTTTTTCCTAGAACAAATGAAAGAAATAGCCTAGAATTATTTTTGGAATATCCAATAACCTAATCACATTATGTTACCACAGTTACAATATTCACTGTACGAGTAAATAATATTATTTCATATAGCAGAAATCTTATAATAGCCTTTCAAATAACTGTTCACCACGTTTAACAACAAATCTGATGATATTAAACGTATTGGCTCATATAATAGATGTTATTACAATTCCGAGATCCATTATTTACCTACGAAAATACGGTATAACATTTTTTTATTTAATTGTGTGTTAACTTACACTATAAAATTACAAAATACACTCTTAAAAATATTTGAGGATAAATTATATGGAAAGCGCTTTTAATATAAGTTACAACTATAATGTTCATTAAACGTCTGTGGCGTAATTAGCGATTTTATATTAAATATAAGAAAGAACGAATCTCCTAATAACAAAAGAGATAAAGTAGGCGAATATATGAAATGATATTAAAGCACATTTTCCTTACATTTGCTTTATTTTATGCGGTATTTTATTCCTTTAATTAACGAACTAAATTATGAACACTATGATCATAGTGTTTTTGTTTATTTTCTTGTAATTGTATAGAATATACATTAAAACGATGAATTTAAGAATAAAATCAATATGGTTACTACTTGGTAATATTTTGACCAATACAAATATTTATTTGAAGTTTCGTATACGTAATGATTCGTTAGAATACATTGAGGGTTGCATGAAATGGTTATTACTTAGCGTTTTTAAAGCGTGACTTTACAAACTGAGAAATAGCTCCGAACTCGGGAAGTTAATTCGGTACGCGGTCGTTAACTAACGGTTAATAGTTTGTTGTAATTACTGCTGTTGTTGAGTTTTGTGACGTCATTAGAGGAATCTTGTAGATAAACAAAGTATCTAATATTAATTTAAGTACTGCATTGTTTAAGTGTTTCGCTTAAAATCTTCTCGAAAACTTACCTTTTACTGAGAACGCTCTAAAGAAGTGAAATAAAAGAAATACCTTAGAAAAACATGTCTCTCTACAGCAAATGTGAAATTATAAAATACTATTATGACAAATGTTGAGCAGAGACTAATGGCTTATTTTGTTATAATTTTATCAATTTGAACATACACAGGATTTTGAAAAGTTTGTAATGCATACCAATCTGCAAATTAAAAAAAATAATAATGTCGAAATTCCTGTAACTTGTAATTAAATTAGGTCATAACAATTTACAGAAACTTTTATTTCCGTCTGGATATATTAATTTGTCTTAAAGCTCTTTAAACCCTTATATATATCCCTTCATAACAAATTTCACAATAGCGCTGATTGATGGCTTAGTCGCTTGAATGTCCCTCAGAACTTAACAAAGTAAAACAGGAATTGTAATATCAAAGGGATCATACGAATTATTACGTATATCTTTACATATAAAACTCTAAGTCCCGTCTGAATCACTAACTGACTTAATTAATAACGCACAGCATAACCTAAGTAGCTGATCCTAGTCATGAAATTTGGAGGATGGGTCTTTGTGATTTGTAGATATTCACTAAGAAAAGTTTTTGAAACTCTCCGTCTAATTGGGTGAAAAAAAGAGTTCAAATTTAAATAATCTTTTTTTTTTAAATTTTGGGTCAATGTTTAATATAACAAAACATTTCCACTCCCAGAGAAGCGGGCGCGTAACGGCTAGTTCAACATAAGCTTAGTTTTTAACATCAGATTTAAAATGAATCTAATTTCATTAATGGTTAGCGCCGACAATAGAATAGCTCTGACCTCGACCAATCCTATTTAGTGCGTACCCTTTTATTGCGATGATGCAAAATGACCTTGACTCGTCGTTTGTCTGAAGATTTAATTTCTGTATGTCAGGTAATAAAGTTGAAAAAAAATCAGCAGCAGTGAGTTAAGTTGCATATATAAAAAGTTTAATCTTTTATTAAATAATGTCTAGTCAATAAAGTGTGAATTCTTTATAACAGGTCCAAAAATTTGTATCAACCCATGGAAATTTCATTGTGTTCTGAACTGGGCTTATTGCTTAATTATCAAACTTATATAGATGTGCAGTTTTATGTTCCTTAAACAAAAAGAAGAATGTTTAAAATGCCATTCTTTATTTTTTATTATCGCAATAATAATATTATTATAATAATAAATGTCTAAAATAGGAGTCATTGCTATATTATCTATAATCCTTGATAAAACTAAATAGACGTTAAGCTTTATGCAGAAAGGTAATCGTTAACTTATCGAAGATACTACGAATTCTGAAAACGCAATCGGAAATGTTAAGATTACGCGCATAAAGTTAAAAGCGTAAAAGGTATTTGCAGCGAAAGATCTAAATAAATCAAACACCTAAATAAGTGGTGGGTGGAGTTTGGTTGGGTTTGGTACAGTATTTTTGAAACAGCCTCTTTGCCACCGGCAATTGGCAATCTTCTGCTATAACAGCATTTCGGTGTTCACACTTATGAGAGCCAAAATATTCTGGTAGAGTTGACTTCACCATCTACGGCGTCATTATCACTTAACATCATCTTAAATTGAGCCGATTATTAGCCCGTTGTCAACTAAATAACAATACAGTACAGCAGTAATATGTACATTACTAATGCTCTTTATTAAATTATTCTTTACAGAGGGAGAACAAGAAAGGTCAATTGGAGGTAACACTATTGTATACGGCGAGCGAGGACGCGCTCAACGACACGGTGCAGCTTACAGTGAATCGTCTGAGGTGTAGTGTACAGACTATGCAAGAGCAAGAGCAGTTTAAAGGTGAGAGTGATTCTCTCTTTGAGTGAGCTACTTTTCATGACTAAAACAAATAATCCTTTCTCACAGAAAATAATAAAGATTCTCGAGAGAAATTAACACTTGCAAAAGTAATCATTCCTATTTTCCCACTTTATGGAATATTATGTTGATAATTCGTGGTGTACTCTTTCCAACATCAATGGGTTTTTTTTTTAAATACATTTCTCATCTCTCGAACCAAACTTAATGTAAATTTTTAAAGGTTGATTTGATCGAGACTGTTATTCATCTTCATTAAATAATTATCAGTAATTTATGGTTATTCTCAGTATTTGTAATTTTATTTCATACAAGATTTCTATACCTAATCATAACATGGACAATCCTTATGCACAAGGGGAAGACGAGGTTCATTACTCGTGATTAATAGGCATAATAAATTTTATAGTACAACAGCTTCTTTCACTCAAAGGTCGAAATATACAGATTAATAATCCGTGTCTTATTATCAGGTCTACTTTTTTTACCTTTTCCATATTCAACTAAACTTTTGTTGCAAAATATTTACCTATAAATATGTATACATAATGAAGTTAAGATGCTTTTGGATGTTTCCTTCATAAAGTTGTCTAGAGTTAGTCGAATACGGGTGGTATAGTTTTTCTTATCTTTTTAACGATTTCTAAAACATGTCGTGTATACTACGTACTTTTAAGATTTCTCCGTTAGGATTCTATTTTTTCATGGTACATATTTTTAATTGTTAAATAATTTGTCGTGTTAGAATGTAGCTAACTTCTCTCACGATGTTCCTTCAGAAGAGATTTCTCAGCGCAGAGGATTAAATAGTTGTATCTTTCAAAATGTATGAATTGTGCATAAGTCGAGGATCGCCTGTAATTAACCTTACAGACAGCAAAACGTATGCTAACTTTAGAGAGTCTCACTTATGTATTAAAGAACAATTTAGTATTATAACTAATCAGAAGTTTTCTAAAGAAATTTAGATCGATTTGAATAATGCAGAACTCAAAACATAATAAATAGTTACTATATAAAATCTCTAAAAATGTAATTATTATATAGAAGATTTCGAAACATTTCTATTACAAATCTACTTGTATTAACTAATTTCTGATATATGACAAATCGTGAAGAAAAAGTAAATATTTCATTCCCTTTTAATTAAACAGCAAGTGTGTGTCGGTCCCATGAAAAATGTACAAGAGATCGTGTAATTAAATAATAAGGGTTTACAAGCTGTTACTAATTGCAGACATATGAAGTAACAGGATATTGTGCGGTCCTTTTTAAAAGAATACATTTCTCTGTAACGAATGTAAGAGTACGTAATTAAAAAGTAGAAATTTAAAGAGTATTGTATTAAAAGTGTTGACGAATATCACCTAAAATATATACGTTTTAAAATATGAAGGGAAAATATTCAGATAAAATTCAGGCGAAAGTACGAAGCTCGTAACTTGGTTGATTGTTATGAATAATGATGCTACAAGTAAGATATTCTTGTATCTTTTAAACGTAATTTCTATGTATATTCTGTATTCAACGAATTGTAATAAAGTGGCGACGTATTTTTAAAAATTGTATGATGTTATGAAATGTGTGCATATTTTTTTTTATTGCTATTAAATTATTTATTTGTATGAATAAATAACTATTGTGTATTTAAATAATCTTTATTAATATTATTTTACTCATTTAAACCGGACTCAATTTCTAAATATCATTCACACTATGTAAATTTATCATAATTTATTATTAAAAAAATATGTTATTGTAAATTATGACATATTTCTCGATAAATTTTTCGCCTAATGCCTTTGGGGTCAAATAGTGTATATAAAAGTTTGAACGATAGTATTGTATATATGACATGTCATATTCTTCTTTATTCTGTGGTCATTAATTACTTCTAAATTATATAGGCAATTTATGTCATTAATTTAATTAGTCAATAAATAACTCACGTCCTACATTTTTTATAAGCTTGTTTATAAAACAAGTAGTGAAATTGTAAGTTAGAGTAAGTTTTTACAATTGAAGGCCTTTTAATATTTTTTTATCTTCAATTAATAAGGTTGACTTTAAAATAGTGATGATCTTCGTCGTTATGTAAAACACGCTAGTATGTAACAGAAGTTGTAAGGAGTAATTAATGTGATTCGTCGTGTAAAAAGGTTTCTCTTGCCTAAGCCTTGCACATTTTACATCGTTGAGTTATTTATACTACGTCACATTTTTATAAAAATTCAATATTAATCAAATATAAAGTCGCTCCAAGTCATGTGCGATGTACGTTTTGTGGTAAATTGTACTATACGAAGTTTTGTTGCCGACGTTTGATTATTATATATTTTTGAAGTTATTTTATATGATTATGTACTATTTGAAAGATCGGATAAATAATATATTGTTAGCTTTACTTTTCAATATATTGAAAATGAAAAGCAACAATTAGAGTGTCGGATAAGATGTTTTTTGTACTCGTCCAACTACAAGAAAATCGCAGGTGTACGAATATACTAAAACAAATATACTATAACAATTAAAATAAGCACCACATTTGATAAAATATCATAAATTTGATAGTCGTAATCATATGTCATAATCTGTTTCATAAAAACGAAAGCAAAATTTGTTTAAAAAGTTGAAAGCACTCTGCAGAAACAAAATGCAATTAATTCAGAAAATTATAAGATTAAATGAACACGTCATTATTTAATGTTTTTCCATTACCTTTTTACAACCATTCTACTAGATGTATTTGCCTTACACCAAAAGTAAATTGTGTTTCAAATTATGAATCAAGGTTTTCTTTTGTCGTAGATTTGTATGAATTCAGTTATCAACTCAAATTTCGTAAAGGCTTGTGTATAATTTGTGTTTTTATAAAGACGAGTTGGCGAACATCGACTCATTGACAATTTGTGCAATGCTCTATGTTTACTAAATAGGAGAGAGTTCCGTATAAGAACTCAGTGTGGGCTGAATCATAACTACCTATTTAACTGTGAACTGCCGGTGCGTGTTACCATTTATGTAAAACATTAAACAAATGTGGTCCCATAGCAGTCTGTTGAAGCTATACAATTAATTCGTTGCAATAAAAATCATTTAACTCTTATGTGATATCTTGATACCTACCGGAGTTTTTGCAATATAGTTGACTTAAATTTATCATTTTGTTGAGGGAAATTCTAAATAATGTATTTATTAGTAAAGTATTATTATTTTTTCAGTATTATTCTCATTTAACAAACTTTTAGGTCTTATTACTCGCATTTAAAATATGGTATTTTGTGGTTAAAGTCTAATAAGTTTATATTTCAAAATAATTTAAGCAATAAAATGTTGATTCCATGTTTTATATCCTGAGCAACAAAACTTTATTAACTAGTCTAATATCTAATTATTGCAAATATTTCGTAGTCTACGAGAATAGTTAATACAATAAAAGTTTTCTGAATCTTCATACACGGTTTACAGAAGTTAATAATTAAAATTCTGTTTCCAGCGCCCCTGTATCTAAAAGCCACAATATTGGAAGCGAACAAGGCCGAATGTTATTGGAAGAGCGATCGATTCGTTCCCGCGATATCAGCCAGATGGGATCCGAAGTCGGCGACTGTAAAACTAACAGTATTCAAGGCAAATCTGAACAAAGTCAGCATTTACATAAGTCTCGGATGCAAAACGAAAATGGCCAAAAAGGAGATATTGGGTAAGGCGACCATTGATGAGAAGTCACCGTATGCAGACAGCTGGAGGGAGTGTCTACGACAGCCGGGGATTCCCAAAACTTTCTGGATTAATTTTGAATAAATATTATGAATTATTCATTATTTATCATTATATTAATACTACTTCAAAATACAGAATGATATTAGTATTTTTGGAAAGTATAGTATCAAACTTAGGAATAGTTAATGATTAATAAAATATCCCATCTGTGATTGACTTATGTATTATGTCTAGGATGGATCTACTTGTACATTATCATTTATTTCGTATGTTATTAACGTTGTGATACTTGTATTATTCTTGTATTGTTAATTACTTTTTGCACTTGACGAAACTGACATTATATTAAGACGAATAGGCTCAAGACTTTTGTTAGAGGTTATGTATATCTTTGTGGCAATTAATTTAATGTATCGTAATGTAAATGTATCGTAAGTAATAAAATATTTTATACTGATTGTGCTTTATTTTTTTTATATGACAATTATTAATATTTTAAGAACTGAAGCAATTGGTCGTTACTAAAAACCATAATATATATATACGATACGATACGATAACTATAATGGTTTTACAGTTCAGGTTTCTAAGCCTGAAAGGACTTATGCTGCCTTGGCGTAGGTTTAAAAAACTTGTCAAAAGCATTTTAGTTCGTAAAGCTCATTCATTGTAGAATTATTTTGTTGATAAAAATTCATGGCGAGATTAACTTTAATTCGACAAAAGGAAAAGTGTATTTCTAATTTATGTTTAAAAACTGCCTCTTAGTTTTTTGTCGGGGCCTTCTCAAAAGAGCTTACATCTTTATACCGGCGTTAGAATCTTTGAACCACTCAAAAGTACTTTTTATGGTAATTGAATTTGAATAAATAGAATGGTAATTATCACTTCAAGAATCTACAAAAAATCTGTAAGACTTATGGCTGGGATCGCATATTTTTGGGCAAACTTGTATATTCTAAAATCAGCGTAACTTTATTTGTAAAGCAATTTATGTGAAACTTTCAGAAATTGTATTATAAAATACATCCTAGTTATTATATGATAGAAAATGTATGTATACCTATTGTTTTTATAGAGTACAGCATAAATTTTATAATATTCACTAGTTTTTGAAGTCTTTTATCGCCCATTATTACAGCGCTTTATCATCACAAATAATTTCGCTAGAAATCTTGTGAGCGGTCCTTTAAGTGTCTGTCAATAATAATGTAATGTAAGTTTTTTTTAACTATTTCGATCTCTGCGCGACAACTAAATCTCGTGATTATTATCAAAAGTATTCATATTTTTTAAAATCTTTTTTAGTCATCAAGGATTTCCATCAAAGGTCCACACATCAGACAGTATCATGAAGTATGGCAACCGATAACAATGTAATCTACCAAAGATCATACTTAAATATGAGGACTATAATTAAAGTGCATCGTTTTCTAATTTTTCTGTAGAATTATATAAGGAACCTTTTTTTTTGGAATTCAATTCCTAGGGAGTGGTTCAGTTTTGCGTAATGTGAAATACACAAAAGATAAGAACTTAATAATCTAACGTGTCAGCCCGAAGGGGTGTAATTTGAAAAATATAAAATAAAACATGCCATTAGAAAAGATCTCCATATGGTGTAGAGATATTTTGTGATAATAATGTCTTTATAACAAATACCAATATTTTTATTGTAATTTCTAATTTTCCTTGTGACTTTTTGTAACTCTGCTATAGTAATAGAAAACTCCAATAATACCTTTAATTGTATAATAGTAAGATTTATGTAAAAAAATTATTTTATAATTCTCTTTTGTTAAATATAAGCACTACTAAAAATTCAGCTTACATCATTAAGGAAGCTGGTAAAGATAGCCCTCGAGAAATATGGAAGAATTTCTTAATGAAAATAAATATTCGTCCGATGCGCCGAACCGTGAGAAAATAAATGATTTTGTCATTATTGAAAAAACGTTCTTATTGGTTTTCCTTTTTTTTTATTATTGTACTCTACCGATGAACATAAAATAAACAACCGTGCCTGCTGTGAGGCAGTCGTTTACCCACTTGTAACGTGGAGGTCCCGGGTTCGATTCCCGAGCCACAGGAGTAGAGGAGTCTGGAAGTTGGTAGGATTTTTCTTATCCGCCTGGCTAGCTACCATCCTCAATGTCAATCTGCCGCAATAACAGCATTGCTGTATTTCGACTGTCATACATGAGAGAGCTAGATGTATTTTGGGCGAACACGTTTCATATCTATGGCCTCATTGTTATTTAACATCAGGTGAACTTAACCTCAGGTGCCAGTGTGAAATCTTGATTACTTTTTGGAAGTACTAATGAACGATGTCTCAGTAAGAGTGAACTTTTAAAAATTGGATTTTTTTTATGATGAAAGTGGCAACTTAGAAATTTGACAGCTGTTAATCAAGATTTTTAAAAATGGACCATTTTTCGAAAGAATAACGCGTTATAATTGTGAAAACTCATTACAAAAATGGGGAAAGTTACGCTGAAACCGCAAGCAAACTTCGCAAAATTTTCGGCCAAGGAAGTGCACCTAATGTGTCAACCATTCGAAGAGTGGTCAAAAAATTTGAAGAAACTGGGTCGATTATGGATAATAAGTCGATAATGGATGAATGGCTTCGTGAATACACAAAATTGTCGAATTTGGGACTCAGAAAATCCTAATGCAATCCATGAGAAACAAATGCACCCACAATGAGTAACTGTCTGGTGCGGATAATGATCAGGCAGCGTGATTGGACCTTACATTTTTGAAAATGAGGCCGAAATTGCAGTGACTGTGAACGGTATTATTTATAGGAATATGATAACGGACTTTTTGTGGCCTCAACTTGACGGCATGAATCTGGACAGCATGTGGTTTCAGCAGGACGGCGCAACCTGCTACACCGCTCATAAAACAATCAACTTATTGCAGCAACGATTTCCAGAACACATTATCTCACGAAATACTGATGTCCACACACCAATATCGTGCGATTTAACGCCGTGCGAATTTTTTCTATGGGGTTTTGTGAAATCTCGGGTTTATGCGAAAAAACATGAAACAATTCCTGAGCTCAAATCGGAAATCCAACGCGTCATCGGTGAGATACAGCCACATCTCTATGCAAAAGTCATGGAAAATTTAAATAACAAAAAAAGAGTAATACTTGTCATCGGAACCGTGGGGGTCATTTGCCGGATATTTTATTCCATACTTTATCGGAACATGTCATCTTTACAATACAGTTAATATATCACAACTCTATCATAAAATACTTGTTTTTATTGTAAAATGAAAAAGTGCACTATTTTTGAGACACCCTTTACCTTATGTATGTATGAACTACATCGCACTGTATTAGAATTTTAAAGAATCTCTTTGGTTTACTCGTGTCACCAAATTATGGCTATTACCGGATTGTTGTGTTCTGGTATTCAGATATTACTTTTCACAGTCTCTGATTTGCTTATCTTTGAACGTCATTTGAAGTTAGGTAGAAAAAGTTATTTAAACTGTTTTTTATTTTACTTTTTTTGGATTTTCGTCTTACTACAACGCCAAATATATGTTAATAAAGAAAATAATTGTGTATATTATTAAGAGGTAAATTAAAAACATCTATTAAAAAAATCAACACTATTCTGCCAGGGTCATTAAATATCTAGAAAATAATTTTGAACTGCAAATACCGTGATAATACTCGTACGTGGGTTTGCTATTCGAATTTAAAAGGTATGTTGAAATTAGTTCATATTAATGTAAAAGAAAAGATTAGTTGACTACAGTGATAAAAATGAAAGGTGGTAAATATTGCAACATAAAATATTTTGTGCTTTCTTAATTAAAAATTATACAAGGAAAGAAGAATACCTTTCTTATCACATTCTATAAATAAAATTTGCAAGCCATTGAACATATAAATATTTTCAAATACTTTATTTAATATTTTGCTGTTAATTTATTCTCAATATTGCCAATGAAATTTGTAAGCGACTTTGAAATAAAGATATTCACAAAAGATTTTTTATTATTAAGTGAGCGTATCATTACAAGTACATTATTAAATTACTGGTATTATCAAAATATCACAATACATCACTATATTCTAAAGAATCTAGACTACATACATACATTTATCAAAATGAAATTAATGCTTGTTTTCTTTGTATCAAATACATGTGAACTGTAAGCGTGTGAGATTAAACAGATACCGCAAGGTTTGCCAACTTACATTATTTCGCAACTGCATTAGAAATTGTACCTTTTGAATATCATAATTAAATTTTTAATAAATCATTATTTTCATACAAAAATGCAGTGGTGATAATGGTAAATCCATTATCACCTTCATCTTTGTGTAAGACAATGGAATGTTTAATTTGCGATGAACGCTTATCTAACTATTCGGCCGATCACTTTAAATATTAGCACGTTTATGTATTTCTTTACGAAGGAAATATTTATATTACTCTCTATCAAACGGCGGTGCAGCATAAACTACTTTATCATTCAGCCAAATTTAATGCGATGTTATTTAATAACAATTTATTTTGAGATATATGGATATAAAATTTATGTACACTAGCAGAACATTGTTGAGTTGGTTAGTTTAAATATATCCTCTACCTACCATTAAAATAAACCGTTTCGGAAATGGGACAAAACAGACAGACAACGGACAAAAAAGAAATCAGTTTTTCAATATAAGATACATGATGTAATAGTATTATGTAAGTATCACCATGCATTATATAAAAGCTGTTTTTTTTGTCATCACAAATAGACACTAATTGTATTTATTAAGACTGGTTCTTAAGTCAACGGTATAGTTTTACAACCTCTTTATTTAACGTATTCACAGACGCATAAATTTTTACAGTGACGAGCGATTTTGATGATATTTTTAGTGAAAAATGTACGTCTAAAAATCCAGCGTTTAATGTGAAAAGCTAGGAAGCTATTGCGTTTTCACCAGTTATTCTATAAAGTTATTTTTTTTTTGTTATTTCTTATCTGTTATATTTTTATTAAAATCTTTATTATTTTTCTAGATTCATTAATATTTTATTTCATAAGGAATTATATTGATTTTTATATAAACCGTTTTTTATCGGTTATCGGCTAATACTTGATGTCGATTTCAATTGATAATAAGTGACAATGAAGTGGTAAATATTTCAGGCCCTCACAGGTATGACTGTTGACACACAACAATGATGTATACTATGGCGGCAGATTGACATTGAGTGAGGCAGCTAGCCAGGCGTGTTCGAAAAACCCTATCATTGTGCGAACACCACTATTCATGTGATTTAGGAATCAAACCCGGGACCTTCGCGCTACAAGGTAAGCAGTAAACTACTCAGCCATAGAGGCAATCAAAAGAATAATTTCTCTACCAAAAGTTATTTCATATAGTTTTTAATATTTTTCAACTAGCACAAACATTATGAAAACATATATATATATAATAAATTTCTTAATTCACTATATAGAATTGCATACAAATTATTATATTATATTTAGAATATTATTTCAATCTTAATTTAATTAGTTTTCAACTTTATTAAAAATTAACAAAACAATGTGAAAATTAAAAAGATAAATAATATATAGTTTTAATTTAATTCCCCTTTACTTATTATATTGCTGCTAACGGCTTGATTTATTAAACTTTAATTAAGTGCTGAAATACCTAGATATACAAACAAAATTCGTATGCTCACTTTATTCATGTTAAAATACAAATAAACAAGCTGGACATGAAGAAAGATCGAATAAATGTGGTGAATGCTTCGCATCAGCGTTAGGTCATTGGTAAAATTCGTAACGTTCTGCTAAGAACATAAATTTGAAATGGTTTAAGTCTGTTAGACCTTGAACTCCTCGATTCACGTTCAATGCCAAAATCGCCTGCGAATCGTTAAAGAAACAGTTTTTTTTTATTATTATTACAAATTAAACGATACATTTACGTAAGAATATCTGTGTGAACCGTGCTTCCTTTTAATGTTAATAGTTCGAAAGAACTCAATATTAAACGACAACTTAAAAAAATATTTGTATGTAGTATTCAATTTACAGTTTTATAGTACATTGTTCCGTGTGACAAATGAAGAAGGTATAGATGTTATTAAATCAGCAGAAATATTTTTTTAGTCAGTATAGGTATGTGCTTAACAAAAATCTCATCATAACCTCAACCTTTTCTGGTAAATTATAAAAACCTAGAAGTACTTGCTTTATATTTGTAATTGGAGCACTGACGCCACTTAGTTGATCTAAACCTTTGATGTACATTTTAAATCACATATTAAAATGTTTCGATTAAATGCTAGAAATATCCATAGCAAAAAGATAATAATCCTCTGTTGGTCTAAACGTTCGTTAGCGAAAGGAGACGTTTAAGTATTCCTTTATATATATTAACAGTCGGCATAAAAGTTATTATACGTAATACTACAATAATTTTTGTAAGAGACAATAAGATCATTGTCTAGAAGATTCTAAAAGCAGATGTCATTGCGATAATTATTGGCTTTTATTTTGTTAATAAAAAATTTTATTGAATTTTTTATCTTCGATTGATAATCGGGCACTCAACAGAAATTATAATCAGGCTAACATACATCAACACGTACTTATGGTTACATTTTTATTTTATTTTTAGAATTTTATCAGTTTTAGTTATTAGTAACAGATGGACACAATACGAGACATAAATCTTAAGTGCTAAAATATTAAAAATAAAATTAGCAACCTATATGTAGTGGAAAACAAAAGGAAAATAAATTCAAAATCTAAAATTTGAAAAAGAAACGGCAATAATGTACATTCATACGAGTAACTACATAAAATACAACAAATAAAATGACCATTTTCACTTACATTTTAGATTGTTTTGTTAAGGTGTTTAGAGAATGCGCGTGAACTGTTGGTAAATAAGTCCAAGTCTGAGAATTTGCTGGAATATTTATTATACAGTATAGCTATGCGCGAGATAGGTGCGTTTCTACCAAGGTTAGTTCTTCATTTTGCGATGTTAAATAGTAGTGCCGGATGCCGTGGGGGTCTATGGGGCACATTGAAACTGGATTTATTCACAATATCTAGGTTATCGGTGTCATTGTTAATAACTTTATACAGAAATTTAAAGTCGAGCACGTTACTTCCAGCGTTAAGTGGTTTCATTTTAAAGTAAGTTAGAGAATCAGAAACGGGCTTAACATCTTGCGGAATTTAAAATTTTATTTACGAATTTTAATATTTAAACCATCGTTTAACGTTACAAAAATTTACGCGGGAAGAGAGACACGTACACTCAAAATTATCGTTATATGAGTCGCATCTCGAAGCTGTGTAAATATTTAATAGTCCTCGGGCTGTTGAGCTCTTGGTTTTATCATTATCATTTCCCGAACCATTGTACTACCTTGGCCATCAAATACATATAATAAAATTGATAGTAAAGAAAAGAAAAGTTCTTTCAAATGAAATTAAACAATTTATAATTATCATGTTTGAAGGTCAACTTCTAAAATTTATTAGATAACATAATTCTTAGCTATTATAGAAATATTTTATAAGATTTGTGAAATCAATTTATATTACTTAAAAATATGTTTGAAACAAATGATTAGTAATAAAGTAATGCGTTGTATATTTAATAAATAAAAATACGTGTTTGATCAAATATATTGTTACAATAAATATTTTTTTTTAAGATGTAAAAAAGAAAAATTATTGCCTAAATTAATATCTTAAAAAAAACATCAATATCCATCTGTTTCTACATTATCATCTATTACTTTTATTTTTATTTACTATTAGTGTCCGATAGAATATAGATTGTTAAAGTGGTACCCTCAATGTTGACAAAATTGTTTATTTTTTACGCGACTCGTTTTAACCTAGTTTCGGTTTTTATAACTGTCTACTATCGTTAGTGTTTTAAATTGATACTCGTAGTATATTTTTTTTACTTTACAATCGCGATGTGTGGTGAAGTATTGAAATAAACGGTAAGCGAAGTGTGCGCTGGCGCTAGTTCAGTTTTGCTCTAGTACCTGACATGTACCGTGCTCGGTCTCTACGAAATAAGCAATTACATTTTCTTTATTGAATGAAAATATCTACACCGCTTGTTGAAAATTCAAGTAAGTTATTATCAGTTTCCATCTTTTAAAATTGATAATTCGAATAATTTTTGTTATTCTTATTGGTAATGTACATGTATATAATTATTTTAATGTACTTTCATATTGCGTTAAAAGCGGAAAAGAAGTTTAAGCCCTTTCACTGCAATTCTTTTATAATTACTAGTAGACAGAAAAATGTAAGAGTTTTGTTATTATTATTATAGATTATCAAACTACAGTTTTTGTGAGAAAACGATTATAATAATATTTTATTATTGAACGATACAACAATTTGGCAGCTTCGTTGCGTCTATAATTATTGTAAAATTATGTGTAAAACAACGTTTTTTTAATTATTAATTTAAAAATAAATTACTTTAATTTTCTATGAATATTACCATTACTAATGTAAAACTCAGTACAAAACTTTTCAAAACTCAGTACAATAAAAACAGCTTTATTGAGAGTTACTCATATTTTCCTTATACGAGTAAAACTACGATTCTGTAACATCAGCGTTCAGTTAGCGATAACAATTTTCTTTTAATTTTAGTCTACATAAATTTTCATTATTATTTTAATAACTATTATAGAAAATAAAGACTTTTAAATAAAATGCATTTTTTATATTAGTAACACAAGTATTTAATTTCAAAAAATGTATCTTTGAAAATACACAGTGTGCTCCTTGTAAAATAGAGATTATTCCTTCTGCGATAAAGGTATTTAAACTCTTTACTATAGACGAGAAGTTCCAGCTGGATTTATTATTCGTATGTGGTATGCGGAATGAATACGTTCGTATGATGATCTACTAAAATTAGTATAACGGTAATAATAATAGGAAAAAACGATTTATCACTGTTGTTATTGTTTTCGTGAATATGAATTGTTATATTCTGAAGAAATTTTTTTCTGAATACAAAGTACACGAAATGTTTATGACACAAGACCCTGCAGCTCTGTGCTTATATTTCACAAAAAAAGATGTACTAGCTTTATTCTGTCACTATTATGGATTTCGCCTAGCACTACAATATCATACATTCTTTTTATTTTTTAAGGAGAGTATAAAACCTCTTTAGCATAGTACACTTATTTATACTATCAAAAATTTTCTAATATTAATATTTTCGAGTGTATACTTTATCTAGCATTTATCACGACATGTAGGGCTACAACAAGAAATGCCAAATAGTAAGGATTACTGTATCTATTTTTAATGAAATTTAAAAATTATATATAGAATTGAAAATAATGTCTCCACATTTTTTACTTATTATTTCCATTTAGAAGCAGACGGAGATTGATAAACAATTCTATAGAACGGATACAAATAACTTATATAGTCAAAGGTTTTATATTAAAATGAATGCCGTTTTCGTCTTAATAACATGAATCGTACAATTACGAATAATTGTTCAATCACTACCAACTTCGTCTTGAAAGTTAATAAAGCAATGATCAGATTTGATAAAAGATGTCAGGGAACTTGTGTGGAGTTCAATAGTCGTAAATTAATCTCTCTCTTTTCATCAGTTAGGGTATCGTTGTTATTTCTGGTGCCAATTAATTTATGGGAGATACGTAAGAGTGATGACGGGCATTTGCTCAAGGTCACGAATTATGTGCATGGGCGGTGATGCGAAAATTTACGATTATAACTAACCGTTCGAGACTCGAATTTTATTACAAGTCGTATAGGAATAAGTTAACCAACAGTAATTTTAGAAGATAATAATTGAATAGAAGATTTACTTTAGATATTTAATTTAGCACAAAAGAGTAATATTTGTCAAGATTAATTTGTAAGGATTATTTTAGTCTCAGATTAGTTACTGTAGTATCCTCAGAACATTAGCTCGTATATGTTTATGTTTGAAATTATTCTTGATTGCCAGATTTTGGCATCCATTATATTAAAACGTTCGAAAGTTCTTTACGCAGACGACAAGAAAATTTTTCTTAAAATTAATTCTGGGCAAGAATGTCAACAACTACCTTAAAGCTTTAGCAACTTACTATCGTACTAATAGAATCTCAGTTAATTCATGGAAATGTAATGTTATCAGCTTTACCAGACGAAATAATCCGATTATTTATAATTACGAAATTATTAATGTCGTAATCAAAATTTATAATTACAAATTTAATAAATTCTACTTGATTCCAAATTAACTTTCAATTGTCATATTCAAGCCATTACCAATAAAGCTTACAAAAATTTAGATTTTATTCTCAGTTTGATTACGCCTTTTACTAATATTTCTTGCATGAAAGTATTATACTGCGCTTACGTCAGAAGTATATTAGAGTACTCCTGTCAAATTTGGAACCCTCAGTACGCGGTACATATTAATGCCATAGAGAGTATTCAAAAGTTGTCCTTAAAATCTATCAATTTCCGCGCTAATATCTATCTCACAGAATATAAGAAATCCTGCGCTCGTCATAACCTCCTGAGCCGGGAAAATCGACGCTCACTACTAGACGCAATGATGCTGCATGACATTTGTAATGGTAATGTTGACTGTCCTGACCTTGTTTCATCTGTGGTAAAATTACTGGCTCCAGGTAAACGAACAAGGCACACACCTCTTTTTGCGGCATCTACTTTAACCAATTATACCCGTAACTGTATAACAAGACGTCTGAATATTGTCTGTAATAAGAAATTCTATAATGCTGATATTTTTCATTGCTCGAAAAAGGTTTTTAAAAAAAGATTTGCTGCAAATATTATACGCTAAGTCATTATAACACACGCACGAACACATACACACACACTTTGAAACTTGCATATTAATATATATTATTATGTATAATAATAATTGCTATTAAACGCTTCGTCGCCGTTTTCGTTTCGTTTACTAATTCAGACAAAGAATTATTAGTCATGTATTTAAGTATTTGATTTCAATTTGGCTTTAAATGAGATGAATGATAATATATTTCCCTTATCTATTGTTATTATGGGTATTGGAATCCGTATAAATTTTTAATTATATTACATTAGTGGACTTTTTATAGCGCTGCATTATACCCCGCAGTGATTACTCAAAAATGAGTTTTTTTTTTATAATCTTTACAACATACATTTCACAACATTCTTTCTTTACAACATTGATCTGTCATGCTTTATTTTGCTAAAGAATTTTTTAAATAGTTTCCATCCATAAATAAAAAAAAATTAAGTTTATAATTGGTTTCACTTTTTTAAATCTATGTGAACAAAGCAATGGGTAAATATGTTTACAGATCTGAGATAAACGAAATAAATCACTATGGGAGATATGAAATATGATAACTACGTGTTTGAAAATAATAAGCCATGCTGTCTAAACGAAAACCAATCAACATGTACGGATGAAGATAAGAGGAGAAATTATTTCTACCGCTAATAGAGTAGAATAAATATTCATCAAGTTTCAATATTTTTGTGTAACAATTCACCGATGATAGTGCGATTGATCGTTTGATCAGTGAAGCGAAAAAATGATTGTTTTAATCTTATTAGCTAATATCATAGTTTCTTATAACCCACCTCAAATACATCTAAATGTTGAACAATCGATGTAAGAATCTCGGATAACTGAAGTATCCCTATATTTAATGTCCCAAGTTATTAATCAATTAAATAAAAAATACAAATATAGTATTAATTTAATATATCAGTTGTGGTTCCAATGACACGTAATGAAATTTTTAAATTTAAATTGTACTTTTATATAGATTAAAAAAAATATTAACCGATATCATTTTACTTACTAATACATGAAACGAAAATACATTACAACTGAATTACGAAATGATTTAACGAGAAATCAATTAAAAATTTTTAACAAAATTTTAAGATTACTCATTATATATGTTACTTTTGCATTTTATACAAATGCTTTTTGTTTTATTATAACTATTTAACATTAACGGCATTGTAATTAAATTAAAATTTCTTTATTGAACCCAATTGTTATATAACATCTATTACTATTGGCCCCTTGAAAAATAAAAAGTATAAAGACGTAAGATCATACTTGCATGACTGTTACGACTTTAACTGAATAATCTCAAGAGAGCTCATTTAGTAAAACGAAGAAGATGATAGTGTATCACTATAGCACAGAAACTTAACTACAGGTGGATACATCGACTTTTAAAATAGAAATATTGTTTTACACTATTCGACGCTACAAGTATGGTCTATAGTGGTACTTAAGCATCTAGACCGATCATGATATCAGTTGCATACCTGTAGGGAAAGTTCGAGCATACTTGATGTGGTTTTTCCCCTTTATTTATAGTCGTGTCAAGATTTTGTACCAATCATGATATATAAATTTTAGTTTATATTATTGCTCAAATAGGATATGGCGGATTTTTTGACTTATTTGGCGGTACTGCCATTACCTAAAATTAGTTATTTTCCACCGGTTTCGTGTTTTTTAACGTTTACTAAGATATACACTGCCGACCAAAAGTTTGAGACCACCTTGAAAAACCAAATAACCAAATCTCCGGTCCCATAGCCAGAGAAACATCCCCAGACCATAATAGAGCCTCCACCATGTTTGACTGTTGGC